>JAVYIG010005344.1:0-138902 GCA_035222895.1 Strongylocentrotus droebachiensis | reverse complement strand
CTCCGCCTAAATCGGAGTGGTTGGCAGGTATGTGTATCCATCCATGTGTAGCTTGCTATTCATTTATTATTGGTGTTACTATAATCTACTTCTATCTTTTTCTTTTTGTTATTTCTCTTTAGGGAAGCCCCCCCCCCCCCCCCCCCCCAATCTGCTTTCTGTCTGTTGGTTGGTTGGCTGGTCTGTCTGTCCGTCTGTCTCTGTCTCTCTCTCTCTCTCTCTCTCCTCTCTGATACCTACCTACTTCTTGGGCCGTTTTTATGATGCCTAAGTTGTCTCTTAACCATCTGACAGCAGCACCTGTCACTGCCACAGATCCCTAGAGAAGCAAATGAAAATAAGTTATAAGTTTATCATCTCATCATAGGAAAGAAATGATATAATTAATGATATATAATATGTTTAAAAAAAAGAAGACGTTATTCTGAAGGGAGAGAAGACAGTGACTGAAACACATCCCTTGAGGCAGAAAGTAAGCTTCAATAAGAAAGGAAATGTGTAATGTAGTTGATTAGTATTATTAGGTAGAAAGCAAAGAAACTAAACTGAGATGGAGAAATGGGCAACAGAGGTAAGTACCGGTACGAAAAAGAGAAAGAGACAGATAGAGGGATGGAGAAACAGACTAAGAAGAAATATTCAATGAATGATTTATTAGAAGCGTATATATGTACACATGCATGTGTATGAATTCTCAGTTTGTCTATAAAACATCAATGATATGGAAAGAAAGATAGATAAATAGAGAGCTCGAGAACAGAATGAATGAACGAGACCAAAATAGGCAAAGACAGAAATATCTAAACCTGTGACCCGTATAATCAGACAGGCCTACTTCAAAGGAACGTGCCTACATAACTAAAAGCATGAAGTATCCGATTAGAAATGTTTAAGGCGGTTCATAAACTCTGCACACTTGGAAAAGGATTACTAAGCAAACAGGTCTTATCTTTTATAATCAAACATAAAATAGAGGTTTGGACTTTGGACAGTTGTAATGCAAGACGACTGATAAAGATGCCAACTCATGAAATAGCAGGCTGTATGAGTTTCTTCAGACACATACTTATAATTAGAACCATATCAAAACGTAATCACGCAGAGGAAAAATAATTTATCAATATCTTCAGGAATTGAGGTCAAAAGCATCAAGATCAATGATAAATGCACAGACCAAATACCCCCCCCCCCCCCCTATCTGTTATGTGTTCATTGCTTTTATCTTTAATATCCCTGTTCCCTTGTTATAAAGCTTACTTTTAGTTTTATGGTTTCATGTTTTGTAATATTTGCATAATATTTTATTTTCTCGTTTATCAGATATGCAGACCTGTACAGGCTTTGCAAACCCTTTTCTGCATGACTGCATCCAAAAAAATGATTACTTTTATTACAGTCTAAATAAATCCGTCAGATTTCAATTCTTTTTTTCTTTTTTTTCTGTCTCTCTCTGTCTGTCTGCCTCTCTCTCGCTCTCGCTGCCTTTCTTTCTTTTACCGACACTAACAAAATCGACTAGCTAAGACCTTTGTACACTTTATAAGATAACAATCTAAAATTATATCATATTTTAATTGAACATCAGACACTCTTGGAGGAAGAACCATGAACCATTCTTTTTTTCTGTCAAACTCTCTGCCTTTCTTTCTGTTACTGACACTATTAAATCAACTAGCTACGACCTTTGTTCACATTTTATGATAAACAATCTAAAATTATATCATATTTTAATTGAACATAAGACACTCTTGGAGGAAGAACCACGAACCATTCTTTTTTTCTGTCAAACTCTCTGCCTTTCTTTCTGTTACTGACACTATTAAATCAACTAGCTACGACCTTTGTTCACATTTTATGATAAACAATCTAAAATTATATCATATTTTAATTGAACATAAGACACTTTTGGAGGGAGAACCATAAACAAATATTATTACACCTGCGCCATTTTCCAAAGCTGTTCCTACTTTAATAGGAAACCTCTTGCCAATATGTTTGTTCTAATCCCATCCTCACGACTGAGGATTGGGGTCATGCTCTACACTGTCTTCCCCCCCCCCCCCCCCCTCTCTCTTTCTCTCTCACTCTCTCTCTCTCTCTTTTTCTCTCTCTCGCTGTGTATTCTGCAAGGGATCTCCCTGTCTACTGTTTGATATCCTCTATCCATCTCTTTCTTTGCTTCCTCTTGACCTTATCCCTTTGATTAGACCCTCAAGGATGTGAGTACAGGTACACAGATTTAGGGCCCTGATGTTATACAGGTAAATAATATGTCATATGGTCATTTTCACAGTAAAGGGTGTAACTTTTCTCAAACAGGGTCAAAATTTCAAAATATGTTTTCATAATCATTTCTACTAAAATTAGTACTATAAGTGTCTAAATTATGGATTTTTTTTGGTTCTGGAGCTTAAACTACATGAGAAACCTGGAAAAATAATGAACAACTGTGACAAATATGATAAATTTGAACAAAAACAACATTTTAATTCTATCAACTTAAATGACAACATTTGTTCTCCAAACATAATTCAATTGCAATTTTTCATTTGCTATTCTAATGTACTTAAAGGCTTATAAAGCTTTTTTGGTCAAACTTATTTGGTCTTTAAAAAAATTCAATGCGTTTGTCAAATTCAAGATAAAATATGACTTTGACATTTAATTTTTCAAATTTACCTATCTTCCAAGAGGGGGAGCAAAATACAAATTATTATAAAAATACCATTCAGTAAAGGCTAATTACCATGCAAATTCCAAAGAAATCGCATTTCAAATGAGGAAGTTGAAAATTTCTCATGTGTGTGTTTCGGAGGCTTCAGGTTAACAAAATTCCTGTTTCGGAGGCTTCAATCATGTTAACATAAAATGTTGTCCATTACTTAGGTAACATATTAAGAAAAATTCAACTTAAACTGTTAATGATATGTTAAATTACTAATATAACACCTAAAACATTTGTTTACAGAGTAAAAATACTTGTTAATATAAAGTACGGTACATGTATGTAACAAATTATCTTTACTTAATACAATGAGTTTTTTGTTCAGTACGCAAACATTGCAAAGTCACTTAATAGCATCCATGAGGATTTCAAATCTCTGCTGATACTCAGGGAAATATATTGTCAAGTATGTAATTTCCAAGGAAATCACTTTTCTCATATCAAAGTTGAAACATTCAGGAAACATATACATGTATAGGATCAGTTCAAAGTAGTGTTTCGGAGGCTTCAAACATGTTAACACACTATATTGTCAACTACAAAGGCAATATACAAAGCGAAATTTAACCTTACTTTTGAAGATTCAATAAAATGTTGAACTGAAAGTAAAGTACTTAAAATAATTGTTCACATAGAAACCATTTATGTTAATTCATAGCAATGTATCATTACCCTTCACTTGCGTCTTTGTCATCATTTATTCTTAGTGCAAAGAATTAAATTTCCGCACAGTGGCTTCCACAAACTTGTTTGTTATGTGTTATAACATTTACACTGACATTCATATTTTTGAAACCAATAGCATAGTAAGTATTTACAGGTTTTTGTCCTGGAACACAATTGTGTTCTACTTCTTATTTCAAAGAAATTTATCTGCCAACATGTCCAGTTCTCCTTAAAAATTATAAAGGTAAGCTCTGCCGGCTGGGGTAGGGGTCCTGGTTGGTAGAGCCATCTTCTGTATTACATCTTTTTTAGGCTGATGGGCTTCACAGTCCTCTGTAAATTCATACAGACCATTGCTGTTCCGGCGCATGAATTTGACTTTGACATTGTCATCAATCACAGCTTTTACCTAGTAGCAAAATAAGAATATATAGCAAATACAAAGTTTCATTAAAACACAGAAAAACAGCTTACAGAATCCATTTCACTTCCTTGAAATATCTCACAGTCCCTTATTTGATTTCATTCACCCTGTTAACTTTGTTCAGTACCACAACATCTGCTCATATATATTTTAGAAAGATCTTATTGTCTATGTATTTCTCAAATAAAGAAAGTTGATCCTGTTAAATGTTTTTATAATAATTCAAGATCTAACATGGGTAATACTTACGAGAGCCATGAAAACCACCCCATTTGTAGTCCTGCTGCTAGATGAAGGTGCATCAAAATATATGGCCACATAATCGCTCACATTGATCCTGCAATTGGAGAAGAAAATAGGAAATTAGCAGTTTGTACTGCACAGAACAATGTTAATACATATATCTGAGCTTGGACACTAAAAAACAATCATTTTGTTTGTGCATTACATAATAATTTATTATTTATCCATGTGTTGTTTAAGAATTAGTTTAGTAGTCTATACGGGCACCATCACTAAGGATGCTTAATGTGTACATTACACAAACCTTTAAGTACTAATTAATGACAGACTTGTTTTTATCTGTTTTGACCATGGATTTGCAGGAATAACCTGTTCAAAATTGTAATTTGTACAAGGATTTCATTCCTTATTACTAGTTTACCATTGTGCATAGCCATAGACCTGTTTATGTACACACATGTATATCAGGAGTCTAATTTAAACATTTGGTACTGAGTCAAACCTTAAAGGTCAGGTGACATCCAAATATAAGTTGATTCATGTTTATGTGCAGGGCTGCATATAACTCATAATTTGTTATAAATATATTTCATAGATTTTTAAATATTTTACAATAATTTTCTCAGACCTGCTAAGCTCCACCCTAAATAAATGCTCCAGATTTCATTCATCTATCTGTTAATCATTAGTGAGCTAACAAGAGAAATTGTTATGTAACTTTCTCCAGCTCAGCACATGCTCACAAATACCTCCACGTTACCTTTCTTCTCCTGGTGATGCTACACCACTTCTGACATAGCAACTCATATGTTGGTATTGTATGGTCTATTGTAAACAGGTGATCAGCTCTGGTTAAGCCATTATACATACCACTGTCTCTTGTTAGCTCACTAATGATTTACAGATGATGTCACAAGATGAATGAGATTTGGAGCATTTTTCTAGGCTGCACATCAACAGGAATCAAACTATATTTGGATGTCACCGACCTTTAAAACCACAAACATTGAGTATGATAAAGGTACATGTACAATGTACAATACAGATCGTAACTAGGCCTTACTATATTTTTAGTGACAAATCTAAACTTCAAAAACTTTCAAACATCAGTTCCATTACAATGACCCATTAAAAAAAAAGTACAAGTTAAGTAATTTAAGGACAAAATATACAGTTCTTACCTCTATATTCTTGTAGATAACAGTAAGGAAATGAGAGAACTGTCTGTAGTGTTCATGCCTGTCTGGAAGAGATGCTATCTAGTATCAGATGTTGCTAGCACATGTTGCTGTAACCTTGTCATATCTTCATGATCTTCATGGTCTATTGTCGTGGACAAGGTCCGCAGTTCGAGTCCTACCGCGGCACTAATGTCCTTTGGCAAGACATTAATCTACATTTGCCACACTCGACCCAGGTGAGGTAAATTGGGTACCTGGCAGGAATTAATTCCTTGAAATGCTTAAGCGCCGTAATGGAAGCCATGCTAAAGCCGGGGTAATAATTTCCAAATTTGGAAGCGCATAGAGACGTTCAATATGTGCTACACAAGAACCAAATATTATTATTATTATTCCATTGTCTTAAAAGGGGTTGTACACACTGCTTCCCTAACATTTTTAGAGGGTTCTTTGCCCACCAAATTTCTCTCCTACTGTTACAAATGGTCTTTGGATGGCATGGCCTATGCCATTTGATCCTAAGGGGTTGGCAAAGACCATGATACATGTTGTTAACACTAAATGAAGCCTCCGAAACAAATTGGATAAATATTATGGATGTCTTATAATTTGGGAAAATATAGTGATTCATTTTAATACTTTATATATTAAAATATTCATAAAGCTTGGAAGATTTATATGTATAAACTTTTTTATTATTTGGTGAATGATTCTTACATTATCAAGGTTTGAAACAGGTGAATACTCCTAGTACTGGTGTAAAATTTCTTTCTGAAATACTGACTATTTGTAAATCATTACAAATATAAAAAGCCAATAACATCTAACACATTCCTGTCCTTTAATAGACCAAAACCAAACATTCAATAGGAAAACTGTAAACAATCCCCTATCTATAAAACCACAATAGCCAAAAATATGGTGTTAACTACAGTTTGAAGCCTCCGAAACAAGTTTTTTTGGTTATTAGTAAGTCTTGAAAAAAATTAACTGGATATCTATTTACTTTCAACTTCAAGGGAGCCTGCACATCCTAACCTATGATTGCCATGCAGATTTAACATGAAACACATCGGTCTAGGTATTTAAAAAATGAAAAATAATCTTTTTGCTGTTTCGGAGGCTTCAAGTGTTTCGGAGGCTTCAAGTGCTAACGGAAAGTTTGTATTGTCTGTTATTCTTTAACAGTGAGGAATATCTCAGCTATTTTTTGACAAGTGATTTAGGGGTCCTAATGCTACATTTTGATATAATGATTGGATAAGTTCCTATATTCATATTTGTACAAGCTGTCTGAATAGTTTGTTTCGGAGGCTTCAATTCAGCTAACGGAAAAATGGCGCGACTCAGTCAAGCTTTTAAAAAAATCTTACAAGCAACATGATCAGACAAATTTTGTCATTAGTTGGAAGTATAGATATCAAGTGTTATATCAAGAACAAATGAGATGGTAGAAAGCACTTTTCAAACCAGAGCTCTTGCTATGAAGTTTGTTAACTATTGTTAACGGAAAATGAAGTCTCCGAAACGACAAATAACAACTCTCTGTTCTCAAAAATAGAGGAGCAGTTACAGTTACAACTTCTTTGGCACTTTTTATTGAACATCTGACTTCACATTCTGCATAACAAAAACAATCCTCGCTGTTCCTGAAAAAAATGCAGGGCTTTACAAAAATGTCTATGTATTTTGTGTACATCAAAAGGGTCACATTTAGGGTACTTATGTGCCTGCCAAAATTTAACGAAGTAATCCCTGAAGAAGTTTATGCTACCCAAGGTAGCACCCAAGTAGGTTACTCATATGCCAAAATATCTTTGAATTCTGTAGCTTTATGAGATCACTAGAGAAAAAAATGTCCAAATTTCAAAGTTACACCCTTTACCGTGAAAATGACCATATGTAATAGGCGATATGTAATATGTATTATATACCTCACTTAAGAAATCCAGCCATCTGATTGGTCAAAATTGCATTGCTTTAACTATTCCTGTAAAATTCCCGGTAAAATTCCAAACCCATGTAATAGTTTTAAAAAATAGTTCTAAAATCCCAGTAACCATGGTTACCCATAGGTTTACATGTTAAAAATGGTTTGAGCGATCGAGGATACCGTACGTGTGCGAAGAATTGGTCGGTATTTTCATACAAGACAAGACAATTCCAAACAAGACAAAAATGGCTAAAGAAACTCTCCCAAGATTTCAACTTATCAAATGCAAGACTCGCTGACAGCAAGAACAACAAAAAGGGTACGTGAAATTAACCATAAACATGTTCGTTTAGTTGCTGAAAAAGCATAGACGTAGACGAAAATAGATCTAGAAGTCAGGGTGTCTGATCGCGCACCCGATGTTGTGTGTTAAAATTCTTCCCATAGAGATTGCACGCAATGCAGTCTCTATGCAGTCTACGTGCATTGCGCGACCATGCAAACAAATTTATTTTTTTCAATTCGAGATTCAAACCTTTATCTGTTGTGATCCTGAAGGTGATACTCAATAAGTGAGGTGTCATATGAAAGCGCAGGTTCTTCTCCATATTACCCACAGGGCCGGCCCACCCCAAAATTGTAAAAATATCTTGCTTCCGTGCAGATAAACTAGAGAAAGGCCAAGGTGGTGTCATCAGTTGACTCTTTTGTTTTCGGCATATAAAAGTATTAATGACTGCTTTAATATTCGAGAAATAGTTGTTTTTATACGCTCTCAGGAAGGTTACAATTGGGCTATTGCCCTCGGCACGCCTCGGGCAATAGCACAATTCTAACCTTCCCTTGAGCGTATAAAAACAACTATTTCTCTCAAAGCAGTCATTAATACTATAATATGTAATAGACAATAGGTAATAGGCAATAGGTAATATGTGATATGTAATAGGCAATAGGTAATATGTGATATGTAATAGGCAATAGGTAATATGTGATATGTAATAGGCAATAGGTAACATGTGATATGTAATACTTAGTAATTAAATCCTTACCTCTAGCGCATAGATAGTTGGAGCATCTTTCCCCAGTTTATAACCTAGCGTCGTCAAGAGACCGTGCTTGGAGAAAACTCTCTCCTCTCCGGTGTTGTAGATCAAGAAACAGCCAGTCCCATAGCTGTACCAAAACAAAAAAGATTAAAACAAATTATTAGTAATAATATTACTACCACTTACTCACAGTACCCCATCATAAGTGTGTCCATTGTTCTCCCAGAAGGTACTAGGTTTAAAAGATTTAGCGACATGTATCTAAAGGCTTGTTCAAATATGGCACTATATATACCACCGTCAAATTGTTGACGTATAAATGAATGACAACTGCACGTAACAAAGGACTTGCTCGTATTCACTGGGCTCTGTGTTATAAGATACAGAAATATGAAACGTATTTCACTTTACGGCATCATTAAAGTCATATCTGAACAAGATTTTTCTTCCTGAACAGTTATGTTCCAGGGGTAGTTGTTCTGATAGTGACCCATCATTTGCTCCTGCAACAATTAGCCACTTCAGAGATATCTTTTGCACGAATGACCCTTAAATACCCACAGATCTTATACACGTGGAGACGTCCCACTTTGTGCATTCTAGAATTATCACTGTCAAAGTGATGGAGGTATTTCATGGATGCATTTTGTTTGACCTCTTGAAAAGAATACTTGTTCCTGTGTAACATAGAATATACCCTTGGTGCAAAATGAATAAAGATTATCCCAACTGCAATTATTATTACCCCAGTAATTGTACACCTTATTATTAATTTGGAGATAGCACTTCCAGAATGACCCCTAAATATCCACACATCTTTTACACATGAAGACGCCCCACTTTGTGCATTTTAGAACAATCACTGCCAAAGTGATGGAGGTGCTTCAGGAAAACCTTTTGTTTGCCCTCTTGAAAAGAACACTTCTATGTGTGTATCATAGAATGTACTGCTGGAGCATAAATGAATAATGATTAAATAAATTTCATGAACAGGTACACGTATCCAGCATTCCTCTCCATTGGTTTATAAAGTACAGTGTAAGGATTTCCAACAAAGCAGGTATTAGGGAAAGCTATTGGCATATAATCCACATTATTTTGGTAAACATTGCGAATTTTGACGCAATTATAGAAAATTGTCCTGGGGCCCGAGTTTAAAAAAAAATAGAATTAGTCCTCCCAAAATCATATAAAGTCATCATTCCCAACAATAATTTACTGTTATTAGGGGAAGTTTTGATAAGCAGATGTACCTGAACATTCAGGGTATTTAAAGCTATGACTATAACCTCAAAGTCATCATAGCTCACAATGACACCTTCAATGGCTTGGAAAGCAACTTGAGAAGCTAAGTATTGAGAAAACTTGAAGCTAAAGTGACTCAATGACCCTCATATTACGGGGCTAACTGCACACTGTATATTGATCCTCGGCAAACACGGTACCTGTCCAGTCTTATTTGCACATCCTCATAAAAAAAATACAAGTTCAAATCCAGAGTGCACATATTGATACAAATACCGGTAGCAAGGGGGATTTCAATTCAATTTGACTTAATCAGGAACTGCATATAGTATCCTTTCTATGTCATTTTGTTGATGCCTGCGAAAAGGCTGTTACTGCCACTGAAAATGCATAGAACTTGTGGCTTTCTTGCGGGAAGCTAACAATTTATCTTTATTGACTTACATTGAATGAATGGAAAGTAAATATAGGGCTCTTGCAAATATGACCCTGATTTTTCATTTCTTGTAGCATTTCGAGCTAATCAATAAAATAATTTATTTGCATGTCAAATATATCATATGATGCATGTACTGTATATATACCCCTTCAAATCAAATAATATGACACAACAGCCTATCTCGGCTGAAGAAATAAAATAAATTTACGCATTGAAGTAGCATTTCTCTAAGATTTCATCTATTTATCTAAATGGGAATTGGGCCCAAATACAACCATGGTCTTAATTGTAAGTTCTTGTAGCAGTTTAGTTAATCAATAATAAATATTTCATTTGCATGTTTAATATGTTGTATGATGCATGTACCTGTATATCCATCCTTGAAAATCAAATAAGACACAACAAACTGTCTTGGCAAGTATTTGAAGAAAGGAGATACAACTTGAAGTAGGCACATCCTTTCTGTAGCATTTTTTCCACTTACTTGAATGGGAAATAGGCCAGTGACAAAAAAACGTTGTACTTTTATTTTCTTGTATTCTAAGGATGATCAATACAATAATTTGCTTGCATGTAAAATATATCATACAATACATCCAACCCTTTGAGTTGAATAAGACATAAGATACAACTTGAAGTATGTATTTCTTTTCTGTGGCATTTCTTTTATTTACTTGAATGGAAATTAGGCCAGTAACAAATACAACTTTGTATCTTCATTTTCTTGTATTTTCAAAGATGATGAATGGAGTATCCTCTCTCTAATATTTCTTTTATTTACTTAAAGTAATTAGGTCGGTTTTTCTTTCATATATTCACAGGAGAATTAGACCAGTTGCAAATATTTCTTTGTGTTCTCAAAGAGGATCAATACAATAACTTGTTTGCAAGTCAAATATATCATACAATATATCCACCCCTTTGAGTCAACTAACATAAGAAACTAAATAACTGTCTGGACAAGCATTATTTGAAGAGAGAATGTATCACATGAAGTGTTCTTTCTTTGGTATTTCTTTACTTACTTGAATGGGAATCAAGCCAGTTTCCAATGATACTTTTTATTTTCAATTACTTTAGGTTTAAAAAGGATCAATAAAGTAACTAGTTTGCAGGTTAAAAATATTGTACCCATCTCTTTGAGTAGACTAATAAGACATAGTTAAAGGTACTTTGTATTTTCTATTATTTTAGGTTTAAAAATGATCAATAGAATAACCTGTGTGCTTGTTAAATAAATCATACCCTTCCTTCGAGTCAAATCATAAGACACAGTTAAAGATACTCTGTGAAGTATCCTTTTCTCTACCTTTTCTTCCACATTCTCGAACAGGAATCAAGCCACTGCAAATTATATATCTTTGTATTTTGACTTTACTGACTTTACTGATCAATAAAATAACTTGTTTGCATGTGGAATATATAATAAGGTGTACCCACCCCTTTAAGTCAACTAATGACACACTAAAGTGATGTCTCAACAAACATTTGCACAGAAAACTACAAATATAAATTCTTTAATATTTACTTGAAGCCAATAGTTTATAAATAATGTCTGCAACAGAGTAAACTAACTTTGCACGGATACAAGTATCTATAAAATTATTTATATCCCATACAGGTTCTTTAAACAGCTAGTACAGCATCTTAGGTTCATGCTATAGCTTGCGGTATACAAGAAACAGAGAATCATGTTCCTGTACGTTTGTTACAAATTTTGTTTTGAGTGACTTGAATGGTAATTAAATTGTTAAATTTCTTTAAACCAGTAGCATAATTTAACAGTTTATGATCAGTAATGAAAAACAGATTATGATTTTGAAATTGATATTTACACAAAAAAAATTCTTTTAAATGATACAATCTTTTCACTGCCATAGCCTGCTTTAATTGGCCATGTTTTCATGATACATGTAACATTATTGAACAAAGTAAAGATCAAATCTCTTCATAATTCAATGTGGGTTCATAAATTGCAAAAATCTATATGATGAAGCTGATTTGGATCAAGAAAAATAGGTACTAAGATTTAAACCATAAGGATTACAGATTATTCAAATAGTTTGAGCATCAAGTAACGCCTGGGTGGAATGCTCCCCAGAGAGTGGCAAGCACTGAATCCAATGACCAGGGTAATAGTATATCTGTAAAGCGCTTTAAGCGCTTTAATAGAGACATCATAGATGTATTAAGCGCTCTATAAAAGCGGAATATTATTATTATTATTATTATTATTTGAGGAGGATTGTCATACTCACGTGTTTTTTGCCATGCCTTTCTTGAAGCAAGACTGTCCGACCAACGCCGCATGCTGATCTCCAAGAATCTTAAATGAAAGAAATGAAAAAGTGAAATATTTGTTCTTAGCCTGATTTGTATAGAAATCCTAATTACACGTTACAACCTTCCTTGATTTTCCATTTTCTATTTACAAAAGGATTAGTGACAATAAAACAATTTAGAACTGTAAAGAAAAAACATGATTTTTTAAATATCTATGTTAATAATCTGCATGTATCATAGAATTGTAGCATTTGTGTTGAACAGCAAAATATCATTTGCTTCATGAACAAGATTGTAAATTTTCAAGAATCAAGAAATAAAGAAAATTCAAATATACTACTCTATTGCCTAGAATCGTTTTCATCATCCGATATTTGCAAATCTCATAAAAATAATGACATTTCTAGAGGTAGCTTTTTTTAACGTCTTGGCAATCAAACTATTAGACCTTTAAAGCCTGTCTGTACTCGTTTGGCTACAGGAGATTAGACCACCCTGCAAGGTCACTGACAGGTGGTTATCTCATCAAATCAGCTCTCAGTTAACATAAGAAAAAGGGGACCATGGGGGACCAACAGGCACCGATTAGGTATTGTTTCCTATATAGAGGGCGCAAGTAGCTGTAAGTAGTGCAGACAGTCTTTAGGTAAGATCAAAGTGAATTCTTACCCCTCCAATGGGTACTCCCTTGAGGGCTGTGTCAACCAAGCTACCATATATCTCAGCTGAGCTTCGGATCTCTGGAAGAATAGTCTTAGGTACATCAAAGAATCTATGACAAAGAACAAAAGGGACATGGATTAAGGAACAGAGATATATAGGGAGAGAGACATACAGACAGAGAGGGAATGGGGGGGGGGTGGAGGGGAAAGAGAAAGCAAAGCAAAAACAAGAAAAGAAGATACCGGTAAGGGAGGGAAGAAAATGATAAATCAAGAAAATAGAGAGAAAGAAGAGACAGAGACAGCAAGAGAGAAAGGGAGAGTGGGAGAGAGAAAGAGAGAATGAGAGTGAGGAAAGTGTAAAAGTATAGGAGAACTCAATAAATAAACATCATTCACACCTCTAGTATGAGTATTTTCAAGTGTTATGCTAAAACCACAAGAACTACAAACTTAAGTAAATTTTCAAGGGATTTAGAAAGAATTATATGTTAGAATTAACTGTAAAACTAAAAAAATTAAATGCAAGCAGAATTTCATGAATGTTTGATGTCGCATTAGTTTCATTCAACGAAATGAACCAAAATGTTAATAACATGTGAAAGTTTCTTGCTAGAAAAAAAATGACCACCATCAAAAATTCAGGAAAGTTTGGGTGTTTTTCATAAGGTATAAAAAGCAAAATTCTGAAAATAAAATATGAGTTAAAAATCTCCTTACTTGCAGAGTTCGTCATCCCATTGTAATGTTGTGATGTTCATGAGCATTGTACGGCTAGCATTGGTCACGTCTGTTATGTGGAGACCTCCATTCAATCCTCCTGTTAGATTCTAAATCAAAAAACAAAAGAAAACCAGAGGCAAAAGTTTCAAGTTACAATGTATGCAAAACCTCTTTTAACTGGTCACATTGGTAATGTGAAATCATCTATTTATACCCCTGGATACTTTCTATGCCACAGACAGAAACTACAGTGACTGGTTATGAAGAAATGTTTTCAGATTCAATGAGCCAATAGATAAATAGATATAAAGAAGAACAACAACCAAGCTTCCCCAAGCTTGGTCACTGGTAAGCCAAAGTAGCATTCCAAGTACACATTCAAGAGAGTTTTCCATTGTTTTTTTCTAACAAACCAGTGTACTTCAATGTGGACTCAACAGTTCCAAATATACATACTTCTCCCATCATCTACAGCCTTTTTGACCTCAGGAACATTGTCTAGTAGCCATCTAACCTTCACAGCACTTACAAACAACTTATCAAAACATTTGGCATGCAACAATGAAATACTAACATACCTAGTATTATAAGCATTATATTTATTATGATTACACGACATACCCATGTAAGCCAGGAGTCGACCGTTCCAAACATGGTACATATCCCGCCATCTTGACCTCCGGTACATTGTACCGGATAACAAATTAGTGATAACAAATTATCACTAAAATATTTGGTATGCAACAATGAAATACTAACTAAAGGTTAATAACAAAATAACATACCCATGTAAGCCAGGAGTCAACCGTTCCAAACATACATCTCCCGTCATCGACAGCCTTCTTGACCTCAGGTACATTGTCTAGTAGCCATCTGACCTTCACAGCACTGAAGTAAGTTGATAGAGGAAGTCCACATAGAGGCTGAACGAAATAAAAACAATGTTAATCATTTTGGCATCAACCAATGAATGGTAACGCTCTACCCTACTCAGTGTGGATACTAACCAAACTTTTGAACCAGATAGAAAATTAATCTTTGAGCCATTTTGTTTCATGGCTCAGTCATTAAAGAATAGAAAACAATTCTGCTTTAATATAAAGAGCAACTTATATCTCTACTTTCTGACTCTCTGAAATTCTCATAAGGCTAAAAGGATATGCCATGGATGTAACAAATTGATGTCAGCTAGGTCCCTTGATTGAATTTCTCAAGAATAAATTGAGAGATTAATAGTAGAGCAGATACTGGGAGTCTGGCAAAATTTCTTCTCACCAAATATTTCCTATGTACATGTACATTAATAAAAACCCTTCTATCCTAGCTGTAAATCAAAGTTAAAGATAAAGTTGAGTTCTGGTCATGCGATTGCATTGTGAAAGAAACGTTGTGGAATCGATCAGAAAAGGTTGATCATCTAGCATATAAGTATTGGTGTGTACTGTAGGGTTCTGGAATCATCAGAATGATAAGAAATTTGGGCCAGTCTTTAAAGTTACAAGCACTGTGCACAGAAAGATGTATATGGGATTACATGAACACGTGGCACAAAAATCTGTCCCGATTTTTATGATGTTACATTACTGTGCATGCCATATTTGGAATATTAAGGCATTTGAAGAGCCATGTTTTTTAGGGAACATTTGTTATCTGATGTTCTTCCACACTTGCATAATACAATCATGATAATGCTCACAAATTATTGTTAATTCACCTCTTCCCAGAACTCAACCATCTCTTTAAGCTTACTTGTAAATGTTCCTTGGTCTGGGATGGTGTCTTGGAGACGAGCTGATCTACAGTAGTAGCTGTCCTGGCATCTAACCATACTACACAAGCAACAATGGCAGAAAGAAACAAACTTTAAGAATATTGCAAGATATTGCTAAGAAAGGTGATCACAAGTGAGAAATTATCCAAAGTATCCTCCTACAAGACCTACATGTACTTCAACTTTTTGTCTGCTCGAATTGCTATTTGAACATATGGAACACTTAAACCAAATTAAATAACAATCTACAGTCTAGGATTTCAAAGCCCATCAGTCAAATCACATCTTATTCAACATGTGTATGGACTGCTTTGTTTAAAATATTTGTAATACACAGGACAGTTATAAGGATCGACCTGTTAGTGCCTGTCAATCCAATGGGACAGAATAATACAGTAAAAAAAAAAAAAGAATCATGAAACTGATGTTAAAAGCAATGTAATACGTAATGGTTTCATCAACATGAATACAGGTTTAAAGCAAGACTTCAAAATATCTCTATCTAGAGTTTAAAATATAGATCTGTCTATATCTCAAGCATATATATTTAAATCCCTTTGAGTTGAGAAAGTCTCTAAACTATAAATCATATCGTCCAGAAGGAAATTAAAAGATATACTTTCTCCAATGGGGAAAACTTATCGATAAAGATGACACTGTTGGACAGCACAACTTACGGACAGCAGGATGCAAGGGCTCCCCCGTTGTTCTATCCCATACAATGGTTGTCTCCCTCTGATTGGTGATCCCTACAGCTTTGATGCCCGCCGGATCGATTCCTAGACCTTTCAGTTTCTTCACTGTCTCATTGATGCATTCCTTGACCGTCGAGAGGATCTCCTTAGGGTCCTCCTCAACCCACCTGGTGGAAAATGAGAAGAAGAGAGTAAAGATCCGTTCACATATATGCATACCTGCCAACATTCGAAAATTAGAATTAGGAATTTCTAGCACGGTATGCTTTTGAAAATAAGAAATCTGTACCCTTAACATGCGTTTGCGCATGCAGCAGCAGTGTAATTACTGGCAATATGCGGTAAATCTGTCTGATCATGCAACCATTCAACGCATGGAGTATGTGAACTCTCAGATCGCGGCACATGATAAAATAAGCAAGGCTTAAGCAACATCAAATTATTTTATTTTTTTCGAAATTTTTAAAAATCTGAAATATTCTGGATTATTCGGAAGGTTTGTAACATGTGTATGTCCCTATAAACTGTTTCTAATAAGAGCGAGGCTGAACTGCCCAGTAATATTGCTAACAGCAACTGCAAGCAACATGGTAAAAGAAATGCTCGGCCACATGCATTTGTCCCTTCAAGATGACAAAAGCACTGTACTCTAGCCTTTGCCAAAGACACATGATTCTTCTCTTTTTGTCATATCAAAATCAAACAAAACAAACAACCAAATTTATTAGTAATGAAGAATCAAACACTTGCACATGTATGCTGGGTACACTCTTTGGAATCAGTTACCACAGCCTCTTCAAGACATATATGGAGCAAGCTCTAGCAACTTTTAATGTTAGTTTACTGTCAGTGTCAGTGGCATACAAGTACAGTGTAAGCAGGTATGTGTCTTATTATTACGTGTTCAATGTTATCATCACTCAATATAGCTGTTGTTATGAAGAAAAATGTATACTGCATTATTATTTAATAAAACGCTCTACTGTGGGGGGGGGGGGGGAATACAAATTTAAGAAGAAAAAAACAAGTTCTGGCAACTTTAAACTCCTTCAAGTCACTTGTTCAAAACTGCAATTAATTCAGTTAATGTTATTCAGTATATTTTCACTTTTTATGATGAAGTTTACCTCAATAAAAGATGTAGGCCTGTGCATGACAGGAAATGCCAAATGAATACAAATGTAATTTCGGACTGCTGTGTACATTATATTAAGGTGTACAAACATACACTTGCAAAACATACTTGCATGATTAATCTCATCTGTCAATATTTCTTCACGTATATTCACTCCATCTCTATACTTACATGTATATTTCATAGCATAACCCATAGGAAAGAAATGAGCCTGCCGCATACTCCTGCGGCAGACTTGCCGCAGATCTGCCGCAGACCTGCCGCAGACAGTCATCTTTTTCACATGCAAATTAGGTCTGCCGCAGACCTGCCGCAGACTTGCCGCATACTTTTTCAGTATGATGAAGAGTCTGCGGCAGGTCTGCCGCAGACTTGCCGCAGACTTGCCGCATACTCTTTCAGTATGATGAAGAGTCTGCGGCAGGTCTGCCGCAGACTTGCCGCAGACTTGCCGCATACTCTTTCAGTATGATGAAGAGTCTGCGGCAGGTCTGCCGCAGACTTGCCGCAGACTTGCCGCATACTCTTTCAGTATGATGAAGAGTCTGCGGCAGGTCTGCCGCAGACTTGCTGCAGACCTGCCGCAGACTCTTCATCATGAATATTCATATCTCATATAGACCTGCTGCAGACCTGCCGCATACTCTTTCATATCCAGTACGTGGCAATAAAGTATGCATGTAGATAGAACCAGTGATAAACTGATTGATACTTCATAATCGATATTGGCAATATCGATGTTACCAATTAGGTAATACCAATATATATCGATATAACCAATTAGGTATATTCTATTCTCAATTGTATTAACACCATCACATAGATCATTTGAAGTGTATTCAAGAGTAACATTTAAAGTGACACAGGCTCGTACACATATATATATACTAAATATGTATATTGTTTCTTGGTTAGTAATCATATAATCAATATCAATCTATCAATCTATTGCTAAAACGTGAATGTAATTGTTACATGATCAGACAAAATAATCTATTGGTTATAATAATGGCAAAAGGAAAATAGAAATCACGAAAATGATGTGCATTGTCTTAATTTGCTTAACAAATCATGATAAATGTATTTTTCTGTCACACGTGTAAAGTAATAATGAATATGCATGAGATGATTGGTTTCAATTGGTTTCAACTGGCCCTAGCAAAGTGTTTGGTATGACAGAAGCTAAAAAGACAATTAACAGTGCTAATTAACACAGGAATTTACAAGATCATGGGCTCAGCTGCGCAACCTCATATGGTACTGCATGTCCTACAAAATGGCCGCCTATAGCCTTGCTTCAGACTGTATAATTTCCCACTTTTCTGTGGCAGACCTGCCGCAGACTGTTCCTGTGGCCTACTGGTATGTGGCAAGTCTGGAGCAAAGTTTCGCCCTGCCGCAGACCGTTCCTGTGGCATACTAGTATGCGGCAAGTCTGGAGCAAAGTTTCATCCTGCCGCAGATCTGCCGCAGACTGTTCCTGTGGCATACTAGTATGCGGCAAGTCTGGAGCAAAGTTTCATCCTGCCGCAGATCTGCCGCAGACTGTTCCTGTGGCATACTAGTATGCGGCAAGTCTGGAGCAAAGTTTCATCCTGCCGCAGATCTGCCGCAGACTTTTCCTGTGGCATACTAGTATGCGGCAAGTCTGGAGCAAAGTTTCATCCTGCCGCAGATCTGTCGCAGACTGTTCCTGTGGCATACTGGTATGCGGCAAGTCTGCAGCAAAATTTCTTTCTGCCGCATACTTCGGCATACTCTTTGCCGCAGACTAAAAGTCTGCGGCAGATCTGCGGCAGGTCTGCGGCAGGTCTGCGGCATACTTTTCACTTTCCTATGGGAACCCCTTGAACTGTACCTTCGCCAGAATTTAGCAGAACAGCCAGGCCAATTCTCTGGCTACTCGCGTTTCCTAATTAAATTAGATGACATGTATGCTTTAACCTGGCTTTGTTTGTGCCTCAGGCCTTGCCTTTTTTTTTATAATAGCTGTATACACAATATGCATGTAATGTAAACGGTATTGCAAAATACAGGGCATCAAAGTTCAATACAAAATAATAAATCATATTACTGCAGTGCTTTGAAAGATTATATCACTGCCGTAGTGTCTTGATGCACTTCGGGAGAAAAAATAAAAGGGAGAAATATAGGTGCTGTTAATGCCCGACTGTAAATCAATCAAAATGCTGTTTAAACAAGAATTATTCCACATACATTTGTAGGCTATAAACTGAAGAAAAAAATATATTCCTTGTAAAAGAAAAAGTGATAACACCATATACTTTCTTATTATCTCATTATAATACATTTCTGTTTCTTTTCTGCTCTTGTTTTAACAAATTAGTATTCAAAGGCTGCAGTATACATGTACATTATCTTTAGGTTTTGCTTTAAACATGCCCTCAAAACCCTTTTTTTTTTCAAAGCAGCTTTCCAGTAGATTTAGATTTACTTTCACATTGTTGTTGTTCATTTCTGTGCGTATTTTTGTGTACTTATAGTTTTTCTTATCCATGCGCCTCGAACACATTAGTCATTTGGAGTTGGCGCATTACAAATACTCTATATTATTATTACTATTATTACTATCATTTAGTTTATCTCTTTGTTTGTTAGATTGATTCATTCATTTGTTTCACTTTCTGTTTGGTGATTGGCAGGGGCATTGTTTGTTTGATGTTTTTCTTGTTCTTGCTTTTTGCATGGATACAGGCAGCCTCTACCTCAAATTCTTTCCTATAGGACAGCTTAAATACATGTACCTTTATGAGCATAGAGCTTTTAATTTGAAGACGGCCTATCACGGTTCACTTGTCTGTCTTCACAAGATCGCTTTCTTACAACGCGTGTCTTCATCAGCTCGAGATTGCCAAATAGCCAGCTATTTCTGATTTGGGAAATAATCCCGAAGTTACAAATCACGTTTTCATCAGCTCATGCTTCGACCTCGAAACTTGAAACTCGGCCTTGAGAAATTAGCTCGAGATATTTTGCTCAGCATTCGCGCATAGTGCAAGTCTTCGGGCTGGCGAGGACGCACAGGACAAATAAGGGAAAATTTTGCAAACTATCCCAAGATTATCCCGACCAAATATCCCGCTAATTGCAACTTCGGGCTGATGAAGACGCAATTAAACTAACTGGATAATTTGCGATCGGTATAGTTGAAATAGCGGGATATTTGGCAATCTCGAGCTGATGAAAACAGGCCTAATGCCCTGGGACTCTGAGCAAGTACGACTGTCACCTTGCCTTCAATCAAACTAATCAATGCACCTGTCCTGTAAGAAGGTGCACAATTAGTCTGCCAACACAGACCTTTGTCAGCCTCAACAAGTACAGCAGAGTCTGAAATGTGAGAATACATAGACTGCAATGTCCCCTGCAGCTCCATAGGCTCTGTACAATACCTGCTTCTAATTCTGAACCAGAGATTTTTAAAGTTAGACTTAGCTCTAGATGAGTCTAGACTCAAAGACTTTCTAGAACTATAATTACTTTTCAAATGGAGTCTGATCATGCAGACTATTACAGGTACCCATGTCAGAATACACTTAACAAGTTCACATACAAAGGCAGGCACCCAACACAAATCATTAACACACAAACATGACCTTCCAAGTTCAATGAAGGCTACATGTATACTGTAAGACAACTTTTTATTTTTCTTTGTGCAGAAAAGCAGACAGGTGTACATGTACTTTACATTATGGGAACTAGTTACAGACTTGATGTTTTATGCATTGGTCATTGGTCCTTGGACCTTTAAATCATCGGACATACTGTACATCCCTAAAAATCTTGAAATTGCTTTCTCAGCAGGATGTGAAAGTCCATTTGCCAAATCAATTTGAGCTTTAAAGATAAAGACCAGTTTAATGGTCATGCGATTGCATTGTGAAAGAAACGTATCAGAAACGGTTGATCATCTAGCATATATGCTATTGGTGTGTACTGGAAGGTTCTGGAATCATCAAACTAATAAGAAATTTGGCCCAGTCTTGGTAAAGTTACAAGCACTGTACACAGAAAGATGTATGGGACTACGCGATATCTATCCAGTCAGGATAGATATAATAATTTACCACATATATCAATTAGTAGGCGGTTTCCCGGCAAAATTTGTATCATCACGTATTAGTCAAAATATATTCTTTCACATGATTGGTAAAACAAGCTTCCATTTCATTTTTTGAGAGGGGGGTGTTTCCAAAACTGGCCTTTACCTTTAAACTTTTCATAATGCAATAACAAATGCAAAATATATATGACAAATTTGCTTTCAGCCAATCAAATACCACAATTTCAGTAGCTTATAACACTTTATTGTAACTTGTTATTGATAACAAATTTTATGAATCAGGGCCCAGAATCTGATAAACCTGTTGACTACTGGATTGTCAAAGTCCAATAGGCTTAAAGGGATCCGGTAAATTTGTCTCAGATTCTGAAACAAAATCCTAGATTTAGCTCATGCTGCAATGATAATTATAAACCTTTAGGTCAGTCAGGAACCCCATGAATTTTACAAGCCGATCGCCTGTCTGATTATCAAGATATTTATGATTGGCATTACAACTTTTGAAAACAATACAGTCTATTGGGGATAACGAGTATGGTAAAACCGGACACTCAAAGATTTTTAAAAAATTTAGGCACTTCTTGATCATTTTGAATCACGATTTTGTTAGGGCTTCGATCAATATTACATCATATCACAGACACTGATTACAAGTAGGGCCGTGCATCTCAGATTAAAACATTGTTAAACGATGCCTTTAATACAGGGACGACCTGTTTCCCGGAGGCAAGGGGTTATGAATTGACTTACCCTTCATTGGGGAAGGTCTGCTGTAGTTCTATCTGATGATGAGCAATCAGTTCAGATGTTTTACTGGAAAAGACCTGGAATGAGGGAACAAATAAACATTGCAGATTAGTTTTGTACAAGGAATTAAGAAAAGGGTTGCAAAACATGCGAGCCAATGATGCTTCGTATTCATCAGGGCTACACACTCACCGTCTCATCATTTTGGAAAGGGTTTGTATTGTGTTTGTTTTAGAGTCCCTACAGTATGTAAAACTGTTGTAATTTTGGGGAGGCCCATGCATGCAGACCCGGATTTTGGGCGACGATGTATCTAAGGCACCTGTTCGGTTCGAGCCTTTATGTATGATTGAGGGGATGTCTAGACACTTAACAAACACAAACACAAAGCCTTCTCCCTTGCCTTTGGATAACAAAAAAATCTTCATCTTCTTCAAATAGCACTACGGTAGTTCATAATAAATACACTGTAACGTCTGAAAAGATTTATCAAATATTGCTTGTAAACTTCTTCTTCTGGATACAAAACCTGTTCGGACACAAAACAACGTCTGGGTATAAAATTGTATTTCAGCAAGAAAATACTTTTTTCCAGGTCTTGATTTTAATGGAGATGGAACATGCATGGTGCAGGGTGATACTTCGACATTATATGCCATGCATGTACTACAGTATCTCTCTCTCTACTAGTACTAGATCTACTACTACTTCTAGACTATAGTAGTAGACCTCTAGTTGTTATTTTTAGAGTTGAGTTCTGGTAAAGCGATTACATTGTGAAGAAACAATACTGAGATTGCTGCCAAAGCATATATAGTCCAAGTTCAAGCAATATTTAGTAATTATTTATTGGGAAAGGTTGAATATTTCATCAAATAATTCTGTAATTTAATTGTTTAAAATCCTCTGAGAATGTGGCACATGCCTCCAGTGTAGGCTGCTAACCACACCATATATACCGACGAGTCTGAAGGGCAAAGACAAGGGCATACAAACCAAAAGCTACAGTCTATACACACTCTACATTCATTCATCTCGCGATCTCGTACACACGAAAAACACACACATTCGTCCGCGCAGTTTCATTGCCCTAGCTTTGAGCACGTTCCCCAGCGATTATCCACCGCAGAGTTGCGGCTAGGGTTACAGCGTACAGTCCGTTCCGTGTCAGATTTCTACCAGGCACCCGTAGGAATATCCGACAACAAATCCAGACGAAGATGATTAATAACAGTAGAATGATGAAACTTACCAAAAATCGTGTGCTGCTTGTTCCTTGGTCAACTGCACCTACTAATGGTCCAACATCTTTCAATTTGTCTGCCATTTTCCCCGGTTTTTATCGAACGAATTGCGCTAAATAACGTGAGTGACCGTCCAGACACACCTCCAAAACGCCTTCTTTTTGGATTCGCACTTGATATGAATCAAAGACAGATCAAAGACGTCATGCATGCAGTGTTAGAGTTCAGTGCGCCGTATGCCCAGTAGGCCGTGTGGTGTACTTATATCCCGCTTATATCGGAACTTAATATATCTTTGGAGATGTAACTGTTAGACTTATTAATTGTAGGTTATGTAAAGCATTTTTTGTTTTTTGCTTGTCAGATACTTAAACAAAAAATACATAGCTGGACCCCCCCCCCCCCTCCCCCCCCCCCCCCCCCCCATTAAAAAAAGAAATGGTCTGATGACAATCTTCAATGGCCCCGGCCGGTCTGTATAGCTATATTTATAATACCCGGAAAATCAAATGAAATATTTCAACAACAGAACAAAATCATATTTTAATTTTGACAACTTCATGATAGGATTATTTCAAGACACAATATTAAGAAAACATTAATTAGTCCTAACTCAGGCGCGGATCCAGGTGGAGGGGGGGGGGGGCGAAAATTGATATATATATATATAATAATTTTTAAAAAGGGGAAAATGGGACCAGATTTGTTACTTCTTGTGCTCAAGGGGTGGGGGGGGGGTGTTGTGTTTAGTTTTTAAAAAGCGCTCACTATTTTCAAATTTTCGGGGTCAAAATAGAAAAAAATGAGTGCTCACTACCTCCCCCCCCCCCCCCTATTTTTCCAGCTTTAATTATTAAGGGGTTTATATAGCCTATCTGCAACTGTGTTGGGTGCTCAACTTTACGAGGTCGAAAGTCAAAATAATTATTTGGGAAGCTCGATCATTTGGCGAGATAAATTTGATCAACAGATTACAAATATTTACACAAGCGTATTTCGTGTCAAGGACACTGAAGGTTGAATGAGTCGCTATATAAATTTATCATAAATGCTATCACATTCATTGATTCCATCAGAATTGAACAGTCTCCGATCGTCTGTTGTCAGGCTCTCCCGACCTTATTTAACACAAGGCCCGCAAAAGGCCTGTCGGCATCCATGTTTTATTTATCTCTTAACAACAGGCACGTAGCCACGGGGGGCACGGGGGAAGGGGGGGGGGGGCACGTGCCCCCCTAAATTTCCAAGATCGGTTGAACTTGTTTAGACTCCTTTTTTTTTACCTCGATCGATTACATGTATTTGCCCCCCCCCCCCCCCCCCCCCCAAACATCAAACCCTGGCTACGTGCCTGCTTGACAACCAATTCGCTGCAATCTTCTAAAACCTATTTAATTATTACCGGGCCTAGTGTTTTGTCTCTATAACCAATAGACCAGTTTACTAAAGTTATAGATATTTCTTTCCTGGGGACCAAACGAATTCCATGAATGTTAATAAGACAGTGAAGTATACCTTGATGCAGAATGGTCACTGGTCAGTATAATATTATATGCAAATTCACCCAATTAGGTGCATTCATTAGTTGCTAGGTGGCTTGCCCTACCTATAATTATGAAATTTGCATACTGATTATTAAAATACAACTATTCCTGATATATATTTTTATAAACATGTGAATGAAAGGATTCGTATCAAGCCAATTCACAAAGACGTATTCGGCTACATTTAAAAAAAATGGCCTATTCAAATACCATAGACAAAATTCTAGTTAGACTAAGAGGAGAACAAAAATTTGGTTTCTGACAAAAAAATGTCTACATGAAAAAGGGGAAAAGAGCAAGTGACTGGGCGTCCTTTTCACCCACAGTTTAAGGGGAAGGCCCGATAGGCTCATCATTCACATGACACCGTCTCTCAGTTAGTAATTAACTAGACAAAATTCTAGTTGGACTAAGAGGAGAAAAATTAAATAAAGTTTCTTACAGAACAAAGCCCTATACATAAACAAAATTTGACTGGGGGTGCCATTCACCTACAGTTTAAGGGGCTGGCCCGGTAGGTTCATCCTTTACAGAAACCGTCTAACAGCTAGTAATTATCTAGACAGATTTCTAGTAATACTAAGAGAAGAAATAATAAAATCATTTTCTGATATAACAAAGCTCTACATTAAAAAAGGTAAAAGGGTAAGTGACTAGGTGTCCCGTTCAATTACATTTTAAGGGGCGGGCCCGGTAGGCCCATCATTCACAGGACACCGTCTCTCAGCCAGTAATTAACTAGACAAGATTCTAGTTGGACTGAGAGAAGAAAAAATATTCAGTTTCTGACAGAACAAAGCCCTACATAAACTGACTGGGCGTGTCGTTCACCTACAGTTTTAGGGGCGAGCCCGGTAGGTTCATTATTCACAGGACACCGTCTCCCAGCCAGTAATTAACTACACTAATTTCTAGTTAGACAAAGAGGAGAATAAATAAATAAAATGTTTCTTACAGAACAAAGCCCTACATAATTAAAATCTGACTGGGCCTGCCGTTCACCTACAGTTTAAGGGGTGGGCCCGGTAGGCTCATCATTCACAGGACACAGTCTCTCAGCCAGTAATTAACTAGACAAAATTCTAGTTGGAATAAGAGGAGAAAAAATAAATAAAGGTTCTTACAAAACATAAACTGACTAGGCGTGCCGTTCACCTACAGTTTAAGGGGCAGGCCCGGTAGGCTCGTCATTCACAGAACACCGTCTCTCAGCCAGTAATTAACTAGACAAGATTCTAGTTGGACTGAGAGAAGAAAAAATATTCAGTTTCTGACAGAACAAAGCCCTACATAAACTGACTGGGCGTGTCGTTCACCTACAGTTTTAGGGGCGAGCCCGGTAGGTTCATTATTCACAGGACACCGTCTCCCAGCCAGTAATTAACTACACTAATTTCTAGTTAGACAAAGAGGAGAATAAATAAATAAAATGTTTCTTACAGAACAAAGCCCTACATAATTAAAATCTGACTGGGCCTAAACCTACAGTTTAAGGGGTGGGCCCGGTAGGCTCATCATTCACAGGACACAGTCTCTCAGCCAGTAATTAACTAGACAAAATTCTAGTTGGAATAAGAGGAGAAAAAATAAATAAAGGTTCTTACAGAACATAAACTGACTAGGCGTGCCGTTCACCTACAGTTTAAGGGGCAGGCCCGGTAGGCTCGTCATTCACAGAACACCGTCTCTCAGCCAGTAATTAACTAGACAAAATTCTAGTAAGACTAAGAGGAGACAACAAAATTGGTTTCTGATAAAACAAAGCTCTACATAAAAAAGGGGGGAAAGCAAATGACTGGGCGTCCCGTTCACCTACAGTTTAAGGGGCGGGCCCGGTAGGCTCATCATTCACAGAACACCGTCTCTCAGCCAGTAATTAACTAGACAAAATTCTAGTAAGACTTAGAAGGAAAAAATAAATTCAGTTTCTAACAAAACAAAGCCGTACATAAACAAAATCTGACGGGGGGTGCCGTACAGTTTAAGGGGCGGGCCCGGTAGGCTCATCCATCATAGAACACCGTCTCTCAGCTAGTAATTAACTAGACAAAATTCTAGTAAGACTAAGAGGAAAACAAAAATTCGGTTTCTGACTAAACAATACTCTATATAAAAAAGGTGGAAAAAGCAAGTGACTGGGCGTTCCGTTTACCTACAGTTTACGGGGCGGGCCCGGTAGGTTCATCATTTACAGAACACCATCTCTCAGCAAAGTAATTAACTAGACAAAATTTTAGTAAGGCTAAGAAGGAAAAAAAGAAATTCAGTTTTTGACAGAACAACGCCCTAAATTTAAAAAAGAGAAAAAATCAAGTGACTGGGCGTCCTGTTTACCTTCAGTTTAAAGGGCTTGCCCGGTAGGTTTATTATTCACATAACACCTACTCTCAGCTAGTTATTAACTAGACAAAATTCTAGTAAGACTAAGAGGAGAACACAAATTCAGTTTCTGACAGAACAAAGCCCTACATAATTAAAATCTGACTGGACCTGCCGTTCACCTACAGTTTAAGGGGTGGGCCCGGTAGGCTCATCATTCACAGGACACAGTCTCTCAGCCAGTAATTAACTAGACAAAATTCTAGTTGGAATAAGAGGAGAAAAAATAAATAAAGGTTCTTACAAAACATAAACTGACTAGGCGTGCCGTTCACCTACAGTTTAAGGGGCAGGCCCGGTAGGCTCGTCATTCACAGAACACCGTCTCTCAGCCAGTAATTAACTAGACAAGATTCTAGTTGGACTGAGAGAAGAAAAAATATTCAGTTTCTGACAGAACAAAGCCCTACATAAACTGACTGGGCGTGTCGTTCACCTACAGTTTTAGGGGCGAGCCCGGTAGGTTCATTATTCACAGGACACCGTCTCCCAGCCAGTAATTAACTACACTAATTTCTAGTTAGACAAAGAGGAGAATAAATAAATAAAATGTTTCTTACAGAACAAAGCCCTACATAATTAAAATCTGACTGGGCCTGCCGTTCACCTACAGTTTAAGGGGTGGGCCCGGTAGGCTCATCATTCACAGGACACAGTCTCTCAGCCAGTAATTAACTAGACAAAATTCTAGTTGGAATAAGAGGAGAAAAAATAAATAAAGGTTCTTACAAAACATAAACTGACTAGGCGTGCCGTTCACCTACAGTTTAAGGGGCAGGCCCGGTAGGCTCGTCATTCACAGAACACCGTCTCTCAGCCAGTAATTAACTAGACAAGATTCTAGTTGGACTGAGAGAAGAAAAAATATTCAGTTTCTGACAGAACAAAGCCCTACATAAACTGACTGGGCGTGTCGTTCACCTACAGTTTTAGGGGCGAGCCCGGTAGGTTCATTATTCACAGGACACCGTCTCCCAGCCAGTAATTAACTACACTAATTTCTAGTTAGACAAAGAGGAGAATAAATAAATAAAATGTTTCTTACAGAACAAAGCCCTACATAATTAAAATCTGACTGGGCCTAAACCTACAGTTTAAGGGGTGGGCCCGGTAGGCTCATCATTCACAGGACACAGTCTCTCAGCCAGTAATTAACTAGACAAAATTCTAGTTGGAATAAGAGGAGAAAAAATAAATAAAGGTTCTTACAGAACATAAACTGACTAGGCGTGCCGTTCACCTACAGTTTAAGGGGCAGGCCCGGTAGGCTCGTCATTCACAGAACACCGTCTCTCAGCCAGTAATTAACTAGACAAAATTCTAGTAAGACTAAGAGGAGACAACAAAATTGGTTTCTGATAAAACAAAGCTCTACATAAAAAAAGGGGGAAAGCAAATGACTGGGCGTCCCGTTCACCTACAGTTTAAGGGGCGGGCCCGGTAGGCTCATCATTCACAGAACACCGTCTCTCAGCCAGTAATTAACTAGACAAAATTCTAGTAAGACTTAGAAGGAAAAAATAAATTCAGTTTCTAACCAAACAAAGCCGTACATAAACAAAATCTGACGGGGGGTGCCGTACAGTTTAAGGGGCGGGCCCGGTAGGCTCATCCATCATAGAACACCGTCTCTCAGCTAGTAATTAACTAGACAAAATTCTAGTAAGACTAAGAGGAAAACAAAAATTCGGTTTCTGACTAAACAATACTCTATATAAAAAAGGTGGAAAAAGCAAGTGACTGGGCGTTCCGTTTACCTACAGTTTACGGGGCGGGCCCGGTAGGTTCATCATTTACAGAACACCATCTCTCAGCAAAGTAATTAACTAGACAAAATTTTAGTAAGGCTAAGAAGGAAAAAAAGAAATTCAGTTTTTGACAGAACAACGCCCTAAATTTAAAAAAGAGAAAAAATCAAGTGACTGGGCGTCCTGTTTACCTTCAGTTTAAAGGGCTTGCCCGGTAGGTTTATTATTCACATAACACCTACTCTCAGCTAGTTATTAACTAGACAAAATTCTAGTAAGACTAAGAGGAGAACACAAATTCAGTTTCTGACAGAACAAAGCCCTACATAATTAAAATCTGACTGGGCCTGCCGTTCACCTACAGTTTAAGGGGTGGGCCCGGTAGGCTCATCATTCACAGGACACAGTCTCTCAGCCAGTAATTAACTAGACAAAATTCTAGTTGGAATAAGAGGAGAAAAAATAAATAAAGGTTCTTACAAAACATAAACTGACTAGGCGTGCCGTTCACCTACAGTTTAAGGGGCAGGCCCGGTAGGCTCGTCATTCACAGAACACCGTCTCTCAGCCAGTAATTAACTAGACAAGATTCTAGTTGGACTGAGAGAAGAAAAAATATTCAGTTTCTGACAGAACAAAGCCCTACATAAACTGACTGGGCGTGTCGTTCACCTACAGTTTTAGGGGCGAGCCCGGTAGGTTCATTATTCACAGGACACCGTCTCCCAGCCAGTAATTAACTACACTAATTTCTAGTTAGACAAAGAGGAGAATAAATAAATAAAATGTTTCTTACAGAACAAAGCCCTACATAATTAAAATTTGACTGGGCCTAAACCTACAGTTTAAGGGGTGGGCCCGGTAGGCTCATCATTCACAGGACACAGTCTCTCAGCCAGTAATTAACTAGACAAAATTCTAGTTGGAATAAGAGGAGAAAAAATAAATAAAGGTTCTTACAGAACATAAATTGACTAGGCGTGCCGTTCACCTACAGTTTAAGGGGCAGGCCCGGTAGGCTCGTCATTCACAGAACACCGTCTCTCAGCCAGTAATTAACTAGACAAAATTCTAGTAAGACTAAGAGGAGACAACAAAATTGGTTTCTGATAAAACAAAGCTCTACATAAAAAAAGGGGGAAAGCAAATGACTGGGCGTCCCGTTCACCTACAGTTTAAGGGGCGGGCCCGGTAGGCTCATCATTCACAGAACACCGTCTCTCAGCCAGTAATTAACTAGACAAAATTCTAGTAAGACTTAGAAGGAAAAAATAAATTCAGTTTCTAACAAAACAAAGCCGTACATAAACAAAATCTGACGGGGGGTGCCGTACAGTTTAAGGGGCGGGCCCGGTAGGCTCATCCATCATAGAACACCGTCTCTCAGCTAGTAATTAACTAGACAAAATTCTAGTAAGACTAAGAGGAAAACAAAAATTCGGTTTCTGACTAAACAATACACTCTAAGAAAAAAGGGTGCAAAAAAGGGTGCAAAATAAGAGTTTGCACCCTTTACATAAAAGTGAACCCTTTTGAAGGAAAAGGGGTTCAAAAAAGGGTGCAAAATAAGATTTTGCACCCTTCCCACAAAAATGAACCCTATCGACCAAAAAGGGTGCAAAATAAAAGTTTGCATATTGCATGCATATTCATGATTACTTTACACGTGTTCACATAAAACAATACATTTATCATGATTTGTTAAACAAATTATGACAATGCACATCAATTTTGTGATTTGAATTTTCCTTCAGCAATCATTAAACAAATAGATTATTTTGTCTGATCATGTTACAATTACATTTACGTTTTAGCAATAGACACATCGATTATATGATTACTAACCAATAAACAACATGCATGTTTAATATGTATTTGTGTACGAGCAAATATCATGAGTATTCCTCGAGTATGGGAAAAGGATTGCACCTTTCAAAGGGTGCAGGACTGAACCCCTAAAGGTGCTGCTATTGCATCTGTTTGCACCCCTAAAGGAGCAGGATTGAACCATTAAGGGTACTAACATGTCTCCTAAAAGGTGCAATCTGGCACCCTCCTTAAAGGGTGCAGGATTTAACCCCTAAAGGTGCTGCTATTGTTGCATCGGTTTGCACCCCTAAAGGTGCAGGATTGAACCATAAAGGGTACTAACATGTCCCCTATAGGTTCAATCTGGCACCCTTTTAAAGGGTGCAGGATTGCACCTTTAAAAAGGGTGCAGGATTTAACCCCTAAAGGTGCTGCTATTGTTGCATCGGTTTGAACCCTTAAAGGTGCATAGTTGTACCATTTTTTCTTAGTGTGTACTCTATATAAAAAAAGGTGGAAAAAGCAAGTGACTGGGCGTTCCGTTTACCTACAGTTTACGGGGCGGGCCCGGTAGGTTCATCATTTACAGAACACCGTCTCTCAGCCAAGTAATTAACTAGACAAAATTCTAGTAAGGCTAAGAAGGAAAAAAAGAAATTCAGTTTTTGACAGAACAACGCCCTAAATTTAAAAAAGAGAAAAAATCAAGTGACTGGGCGTCCTGTTTACCTTCAGTTTAAAGGGCTTGCCCGGTAGGTTTATTATTCACATAACACCTACTCTCAGCTAGTTATTAACTAGACAAAATTCTAGTAAGACTAAGAGGAGAACACAAATTCAGTTTCTGACAGAACAAAGCCCTACATAATTAAAATCTGACTGGACCTGCCGTTCACCTACAGTTTAAGGGGTGGGCCCGGTAGGCTCATCATTCACAGGACACAGTCTCTCAGCCAGTAATTAACTAGACAAAATTCTAGTTGGAATAAGAGGAGAAAAAATAAATAAAGGTTCTTACAAAACATAAACTGACTAGGCGTGCCGTTCACCTACAGTTTAAGGGGCAGGCCCGGTAGGCTCGTCATTCACAGAACACCGTCTCTCAGCCAGTAATTAACTAGACAAGATTCTAGTTGGACTGAGAGAAGAAAAAATATTCAGTTTCTGACAGAACAAAGCCCTACATAAACTGACTGGGCGTGTCGTTCACCTACAGTTTTAGGGGCGAGCCCGGTAGGTTCATTATTCACAGGACACCGTCTCCCAGCCAGTAATTAACTACACTAATTTCTAGTTAGACAAAGAGGAGAATAAATAAATAAAATGTTTCTTACAGAACAAAGCCCTACATAATTAAAATCTGACTGGGCCTAAACCTACAGTTTAAGGGGTGGGCCCGGTAGGCTCATCATTCACAGGACACAGTCTCTCAGCCAGTAATTAACTAGACAAAATTCTAGTTGGAATAAGAGGAGAAAAAATAAATAAAGGTTCTTACAGAACATAAACTGACTAGGCGTGCCGTTCACCTACAGTTTAAGGGGCAGGCCCGGTAGGCTCGTCATTCACAGAACACCGTCTCTCAGCCAGTAATTAACTAGACAAAATTCTAGTAAGACTAAGAGGAGACAACAAAATTGGTTTCTGATAAAACAAAGCTCTACATAAAAAAAGGGGGAAAGCAAATGACTGGGCGTCCCGTTCACCTACAGTTTAAGGGGCGGGCCCGGTAGGCTCATCATTCACAGAACACCGTCTCTCAGCCAGTAATTAACTAGACAAAATTCTAGTAAGACTTAGAAGGAAAAAATAAATTCAGTTTCTAACAAAACAAAGCCGTACATAAACAAAATCTGACGGGGGGTGCCGTACAGTTTAAGGGGCGGGCCCGGTAGGCTCATCCATCATAGAACACCGTCTCTCAGCTAGTAATTAACTAGACAAAATTCTAGTAAGACTAAGAGGAAAACAAAAATTCGGTTTCTGACTAAACAATACTCTATATAAAAAAAGGTGGAAAAAGCAAGTGACTGGGCGTTCCGTTTACCTACAGTTTACGGGGCGGGCCCGGTAGGTTCATCATTTACAGAACACCGTCTCTCAGCAAAGTAATTAACTAGACAAAATTCTAGTAAGGCTAAGAAGGAAAAAAAGAAATTCAGTTTTTGACAGAACAACGCCCTAAATTTAAAAAAGAGAAAAAATCAAGTGACTGGGCGTCCTGTTTACCTTCAGTTTAAAGGGCTTGCCCGGTAGGTTTATTATTCACATAACACCTACTCTCAGCTAGTTATTAACTAGACAAAATTCTAGTAAGACTAAGAGGAGAACACAAATTCAGTTTCTGACAGAACAAAGCCCTACATGAAAAAAAAAATAAGTAGCTGACTGGGCATCCCGTTTACTTACAATTTAAGGGGCGGGCCCAGTAGGCTCTAAATTCTTAGGACACCGTGTCCCCGCCAATTATTAACTACATTTATTTCTAATTAGACTTAGAGAGAAAAATAAATAAAGTTTCTTACAGAACAAAGCCCTACATAAACAAAATCTGACTGGGGTGACGTTCACCTACAGTTTAAGGGGTTGGCCCGGTAGGTTTATTCACGGAACACCGTCTCTCAGCCAGTAATTAACTAGACAAGATTCTAGTTGGACTGAGAGAAGAAAAAATATTCAGTTTCTGACAGAACAAAGCCCTACATAAACTGACTGGGCGTGTCGTTCACCTACAGTTTTAGGGGCGAGCCCGGTAGGTTCATTATTCACAGGACACCGTCTCCCAGCCAGTAATTAACTACACTAATTTCTAGTTAGACAAAGAGGAGAATAAATAAATAAAATGTTTCTTACAGAACAAAGCCCTACATAAACAAAATCTGACCAGGGTGACGTTCACCTACAGTTTAAGGGGTTGGCCCGGTAGGTTTATTCACGGAACACCATCTCTCAGCTAGTAATTATCTAGACAAAATTCTAGTAAAACTAAGAGGAGAAAAAAAATCAGTTTCTGACAAAACAAACCTCTACAAAAACATAATCTGACTGGGGGTGCCGTTCACCTACAGTTTAAGGGGCGGGCCCGGTAGGCTCATCATTCACAGGACACCGTCTCCCAGCCAGTAATTAACTAGACAAAAGTCTAGTTAGACTATGAGGAGAAAAAAACTCAGTTTCTGACAAAACAAGGATCTACTTAATAAAAAAAGGGGGGAAAAGCAGTGGACTGGGCGTCCCGTTCACCTACAATTTAAGGAGCGGGCCTGGTAGGCTCATCATTCACCGAACACCGTCTCTCAGCCAGTAATTAACTAGAAAAAATTCTAGTTGGACTGAGAGAATGAACAACAAATCAGTTTCTGACAAAACAAAGCCCCCCCCCCCCAACAAAAAAAAAAAAAACTAACTGAGCTTGTCGTTCACCTACACTTTAAAGGGCGAGCCCGGTAGGTTCATTATTCACAGGACACCGTCTCCCAGCCAGTAATTAACTACACTAATTTCTAGTTAGACAAAGAGGAGAATAAATAAATAAAATGTTTCTTACAGAACAAAGCCCTACATAATTAAAATCTGACTGGGCCTAAACCTACAGTTTAAGGGGTGGGCCCGGTAGGCTCATCATTCACAGGACACAGTCTCTCAGCCAGTAATTAACTAGACAAAATTCTAGTTGGAATAAGAGGAGAAAAAATAAATAAAGGTTCTTACAGAACATAAACTGACTAGGCGTGCCGTTCACCTACAGTTTAAGGGGCAGGCCCGGTAGGCTCGTCATTCACAGAACACCGTCTCTCAGCCAGTAATTAACTAGACAAAATTCTAGTAAGACTAAGAGGAGACAACAAAATTGGTTTCTGATAAAACAAAGCTCTACATAAAAAAAGGGGGAAAGCAAATGACTGGGCGTCCCGTTCACCTACAGTTTAAGGGGCGGGCCCGGTAGGCTCATCATTCACAGAACACCGTCTCTCAGCCAGTAATTAACTAGACAAAATTCTAGTAAGACTTAGAAGGAAAAAATAAATTCAGTTTCTAACAAAACAAAGCCGTACATAAACAAAATCTGACGGGGGGTGCCGTACAGTTTAAGGGGCGGGCCCGGTAGGCTCATCCATCATAGAACACCGTCTCTCAGCTAGTAATTAACTAGACAAAATTCTAGTAAGACTAAGAGGAAAACAAAAATTCGGTTTCTGACTAAACAATACTCTATATAAAAAAAGGTGGAAAAAGCAAGTGACTGGGCGTTCCGTTTACCTACAGTTTACGGGGCGGGCCCGGTAGGTTCATCATTTACAGAACACCGTCTCTCAGCAAAGTAATTAACTAGACAAAATTCTAGTAAGGCTAAGAAGGAAAAAAAGAAATTCAGTTTTTGACAGAACAACGCCCTAAATTTAAAAAAGAGAAAAAATCAAGTGACTGGGCGTCCTGTTTACCTTCAGTTTAAAGGGCTTGCCCGGTAGGTTTATTATTCACATAACACCTACTCTCAGCTAGTTATTAACTAGACAAAATTCTAGTAAGACTAAGAGGAGAACACAAATTCAGTTTCTGACAGAACAAAGCCCTACATAATTAAAATCTGACTGGGCCTGCCGTTCACCTACAGTTTAAGGGGTGGGCCCGGTAGGCTCATCATTCACAGGACACAGTCTCTCAGCCAGTAATTAACTAGACAAAATTCTAGTTGGAATAAGAGGAGAAAAAATAAATAAAGGTTCTTACAAAACATAAACTGACTAGGCGTGCCGTTCACCTACAGTTTAAGGGGCAGGCCCGGTAGGCTCGTCATTCACAGAACACCGTCTCTCAGCCAGTAATTAACTAGACAAGATTCTAGTTGGACTGAGAGAAGAAAAAATATTCAGTTTCTGACAGAACAAAGCCCTACATAAACTGACTGGGCGTGTCGTTCACCTACAGTTTTAGGGGCGAGCCCGGTAGGTTCATTATTCACAGGACACCGTCTCCCAGCCAGTAATTAACTACACTAATTTCTAGTTAGACAAAGAGGAGAATAAATAAATAAAATGTTTCTTACAGAACAAAGCCCTACATAATTAAAATTTGACTGGGCCTAAACCTACAGTTTAAGGGGTGGGCCCGGTAGGCTCATCATTCACAGGACACAGTCTCTCAGCCAGTAATTAACTAGACAAAATTCTAGTTGGAATAAGAGGAGAAAAAATAAATAAAGGTTCTTACAGAACATAAACTGACTAGGCGTGCCGTTCACCTACAGTTTAAGGGGCAGGCCCGGTAGGCTCGTCATTCACAGAACACCGTCTCTCAGCCAGTAATTAACTAGACAAAATTCTAGTAAGACTAAGAGGAGACAACAAAATTGGTTTCTGATAAAACAAAGCTCTACATAAAAAAAGGGGGAAAGCAAATGACTGGGCGTCCCGTTCACCTACAGTTTAAGGGGCGGGCCCGGTAGGCTCATCATTCACAGAACACCGTCTCTCAGCCAGTAATTAACTAGACAAAATTCTAGTAAGACTTAGAAGGAAAAAATAAATTCAGTTTCTAACAAAACAAAGCCGTACATAAACAAAATCTGACGGGGGGTGCCGTACAGTTTAAGGGGCGGGCCCGGTAGGCTCATCCATCATAGAACACCGTCTCTCAGCTAGTAATTAACTAGACAAAATTCTAGTAAGACTAAGAGGAAAACAAAAATTCGGTTTCTGACTAAACAATACTCTATATAAAAAAGGTGGAAAAAGCAAGTGACTGGGCGTTCCGTTTACCTACAGTTTACGGGGCGGGCCCGGTAGGTTCATCATTTACAGAACACCATCTCTCAGCAAAGTAATTAACTAGACAAAATTTTAGTAAGGCTAAGAAGGAAAAAAAGAAATTCAGTTTTTGACAGAACAACGCCCTAAATTTAAAAAAGAGAAAAAATCAAGTGACTGGGCGTCCTGTTTACCTTCAGTTTAAAGGGCTTGCCCGGTAGGTTTATTATTCACATAACACCTACTCTCAGCTAGTTATTAACTAGACAAAATTCTAGTAAGACTAAGAGGAGAACACAAATTCAGTTTCTGACAGAACAAAGCCCTACATGAAAAAAAAAATAAGTAGCTGACTGGGCATCCCGTTTACTTACAATTTAAGGGGCGGGCCCAGTAGGCTCTAAATTCTTAGGACACCGTGTCCCAGCCAATTATTAATTACATTTATTTCTAATTAGACTTAGAGAGAAAAAATAAATAAAGTTTCTTACAGAACAAAGCCCTACATAAACAAAATCTGACCAGGGTGACGTTCACCTACAGTTTAAGGGGTTGGCCCGGTAGGTTTATTCACGGAACACCATCTCTCAGCTAGTAATTATCTAGACAAAATTCTAGTAAAACTAAGAGGAGAAAAAAAATCAGTTTCTGACAAAACAAACCTCTACAAAAACATAATCTGACTGGGGGTGCCGTTCACCTACAGTTTAAGGGGCGGGCCCGGTAGGCTCATCATTCACAGGACACCGTCTCCCAGCCAGTAATTAACTAGACAAAAGTCTAGTTAGACTATGAGGAGAAAAAAACTCAGTTTCTGACAAAACAAGGATCTACTTAATAAAAAAAGGGGGGAAAAGCAGTGGACTGGGCGTCCCGTTTCTCTACAGTTTAAGGGGCGGGCGGGAAAGGCTCATCATTCTTAGGACACCGTGTCCCAGTTAGTAATTAACTTCATTTAATTCTAAAAATTGGTTTCTGACGAAACAAAGCTCTACATTTAAAAAGAAGGGAAAAAGCAAGTGACTGGGCGTCCCGTTCACCTACAATTTAAGGAGCGGGCCTGGTAGGCTCATCATTCACCGAACACCGTCTCTCAGCCAGTAATTAACTAGAAAAAATTCTAGTTGGACTGAGAGAATGAACAACAAATCAGTTTCTGACAAAACAAAGCCCCCCCCCCAAAAAAAAATAAAAATAAAAACTAACTGAGCTTGTCGTTCACCTACACTTTAAAGGGCGAGCCCGGTAGGTTCATTATTCACAGGACACCGTCTCCCAGCCAGTAATTAACTACACTAATTTCTAGTTAGACAAAGAGGAGAATAAATAAATAAAATGTTTCTTACAGAACAAAGCCCTACATAATTAAAATCTGACTGGGCCTGCCGTTCACCTACAGTTTAAGGGGTGGGCCCGGTAGGCTCATCATTCACAGGACACAGTCTCTCAGCCAGTAATTAACTAGACAAAATTCTAGTTGGAATAAGAGGAGAAAAAATAAATAAAGGTTCTTACAGAACATAAACTGACTAGGCGTGCCGTTCACCTACAGTTTAAGGGGAAGGCCTGGTAGGCTCATCATTCACAGGACACCGTCTCTCAGCTAGTAATTAAATAGACAAAATTCTAGTAAGACTTAGAAGGAAAAAATAAATTCAGTTTCTAACAGAACAAAGCCGTACATAAACAAAATCTGACGGGGGGGGGGGTGCCGTTCACCTACAGTTTAAGGGGCGGGCCCGGTAGGCTCATCCATCATAGAACACCGTCTCTCAGCTAGTAATTAACTAGACAAAATTCTAGTAAGACTAAAAGGGGAAAACAAAAATTCGGTTTCTGACTAAACAATACTCTATATAAAAAAAAAGGTGGAAAAAGCAAGTGACTGGGCGTTCCGTTTACCTACAGTTTAAGGGGCGGGCCCGGTAGGTTTATCATTTACAGAACACCGTCTCTCAGCCAAGTAATTAACTAGACAAAATTCTAGTAAGGCTAAGAAGGAAAAAAGAAATTCAGTTTTTGACAGAACAACGCCCTAAATTTAAAAAAGGGAAAAAATCAAGTGACTGGGCGTCCTGTTTACCTTCAGTTTAAAGGGCTTGCTCGGTAGGTTTATTATTCACATAACACCTACTCTCAGCAAGTTATTAACTAGACAAAATGCTAGTAAGACTAAGAGGAGAACACAAATTCAGTTTCTGACAGAACAAAACCCTACATGAAAAGAAAAAAAAGGTAGCTGACTGGGCATCCCGTTTACTTACAATTTAAGGGGCGGGCCCAGTAGGCTCTAAATTCCTAGGACACCGTGTCCCAGCCAATTATTAACTACATTTATTTCTAATTAGACTTAGAGAGAAAAAATAAATAAAGTTTCTTACAGAACAAAGCCCTACATAAACAAAATCTGACTAGGGTGACGTTCACCTACAGTTTAAGGGGTTGGCGCGGTAGGTTTATTCACGGAACACCATCTCTCAGCTAGTAATTATCTAGACAAAATTCTAGTAAAACTAAGAGGAGAACAAAAATCAGTTTCTGACAAAACAAACCTCTACAAAAACATAATCTGACTGGGGGTGCCGTTCACCTACAGTTTAAGGGGCGGGCCCGGTAGGCTCATCATTCACGGAACACCGTCTCTCAGCCAGTAATTAACTAGACAAAATTCTAGTTAGACTGAGAGAAGAAAAGAATTCAGTTTCTGACAGGACAAAGCCCTACATGAACATAAACTGACTGGGCGTGCCGTTCTCCTACAGTTTAAGGGGCGGGTCCGGTATGTTCATCTTTCACAGAACATCGTCTCCCAGCCAGTAATTAACTAAACAAAATTCTATTGTTAGACTAAGAGGAGAAAAAAGTTCAGTTTCTAATAAAACAAAGCTCTATATACAAAAGGGTGAAAAGCAAGTGACAGGGTGTCCCGTTCACCTACAGTTTAAGGAGCGGGCCTGGTAGGCTCATCATTTACAGAACACCGTCTCCCAGCCAGTAATTAACTAGACAAAATTCTAGTTAGACTATGAGGAGAAAAAAACTCAGTTTCTGACAAAACAAGGATCTACTTAAAAAAAGGGGGAGAAAAGCAGTGGACTGGGCGTCCCGTTTATCTACAGTTTAAGGGGCGGGCCGGGTAGGCTCATCATTCTTAGGACACCGTGTTTCAGCCAGTTATTAACTAAATTAGTTGAATTGAATTAGGTTGAGTTCTGGCACTTGTCTCGGAGTGCCTTTTCGATGGGGGGCTGTTCGACGAGTGAACTTTTTGGCGCGTTCGAGCAGGGTGGTGTGGAGGTCTCTACACGTGGATCTCTGATCCCTTCAGGTATTACATTAAATGAATTCATTAAATTGAAATATGTTATTTCATTTTACCGTTACTTCTTAAATCTGTTTATATGTAACACCAGCGGACGTGGAGAACCTCTTGACAGAATGGAAATTCTTTTAGGTAATCCTCAGGCGTCCGCTGGTGGCATTTTCACATATCTTGTAACTCTTTAATGTTATATGATCTGTGTTGTCGTTTCTATTTTGTTTATACATGTACCTGGAAATCAAATAAATCATAATTAAAATTACCGATCGAGCACCTTGACTACTTCCAGAAAAACAGAAAACTTGAAATTACGAAGAATATCAATATGTCAAAGATCATGGATCTTAAAAACAAAACTAAATACACGAAAGGCAATTCCTATATACTAACCATAGCCTCATTATTCTTAAGTCACCCCCGCCCCCTCACTCCGTGAACGAAGGGATCACATTCATGTTCCCCAAATCTCCGGTAGTGGGGCACTTTTCACGCAACAAAGTCTGCGTAAAACACAAAAAACCGGCCCGTATTGACTTGACATATCGGACTTAGAGGGGGGGGGGGGGGGGGGGGGGGGGGGGGGGGGGGGGGGGGAGTCACCATCTCCAGCAAGTCACTACCAATATACCATTTCCAGAATAAAAGGGTTAGTCTTGATACAAAGCAAAACTTAGCCAGCCTGTCAGACGTCATTCGTGTCAAACTTTGTATTTTGTGAACATGTGAATATTTGTCTGCATTATGAAAGTCAAAAAATGAGCAAAGAAAATGTTTATACTATTTGAATTGGGAAATGCTGAAAATTTAAGAATAAAACACACATGTTAAAATAATTTTCAATCATAAGTGTTCAAAATCTGGATGGATAGAGGCAACATTTATTGACATACAAATAGTAAGATGGTGATATGCGCCGTTAACAGTAGGCCTAATACTCGACCTTTGTAACAAAGTGTAAACGTTCAAATTTGCATGAAAAATTATCAACAAAAAGAACAAAAATGATAATGATAACAGTATGAAAACAATGATAACATTAAAAACAACAAAAACAATGACACACAAGTGACACAACCATATCTAAAACCGTAAATGACACCGGCATGAAAAATAGTCATAACACATTATACATGAAAACGTTTTTAACAGGCAGTTTTTATAAAAATATGTAATAAATCAGTAATTATATCCGCTCCGATATGATTCAAATTTACATTGGAAATCTAGGCATGGAGTAATTTTCAGTCATGAGTATTTTAAAAGAGAGAGACAGACAATCAATTTCTTCCGACATAAAACAAACGCGACAATAAAAGAGGCTTAAAATAGACTTGTTAACATGAGAGGAGGCCAATATACAGCCTTGGTACCCGGTGTAAACATTCAGAATGTTATGATAAACATCGATTAAATAAACTATTACAAACATCAACGAAAAAACAACAGAACAGCAACAACAATTACCAGTTGGGCTAGAGTTCCATATGTACCCCCCCCCCCCCCCCCACTAAAATTAAAAAATATATATATATATGTTTCAGAGTGATATACCTAATAATAATATAACATGGGAAACTAGGGTTAGGATTAGGCTTAGGGTTAGACAATGAGAGATAGAAAGAATATGTAATAATATTTTTCGGGGGGGGGGGGGTACATATGGAACTCTTTCCCAAACTTTGACTAATAACGGTCTGTATAATTATGTTACAGTCATGTCCGCGACATTCAATGTTCTCAACTCGTGGAAATTTGAATTGAATGTCGAGGACATGACTGTAACATAATTATACAGACCGTTATTAGTCAAAGTTTGTTTTTAAAATGTTTAAAATGTAAAGGTTCTATCTGATTTGATGTATAAATGTAATACAAATCTCAAAAACAGATATGTACATGTTTAGTCATGAGGCTTTTAAAACAGAGAGACGGTCATGTTGCATTGACACACAATACACGTGATAGGAAGATGAGGTTTGGGCGCCACGATAGGGTTACATACGGATACATGTACAGGACCCTTTTTCATACCGTGTACTTATTCTATGAATCAAAACCAAAATTCAGAGTTAAAACCAGAGTTAGATGGCCCCGGCATGTGATATACAACGCGTTAAATAATCTTAAAAGCACAATACATGAAAACGATTTCTACAAAGACAACTTTTCCCGAAGAAAATCTATGACACCAACACCAGCAAATATACAACAACAATTACTCAATGTTAGCTAGAAATTACATACCCGAACATAAAATCACATTAGTTCCAATGAAACGGAGATGGAAAATATAACCGAGAGCATATCTACTGTACATATCAAACCATAATATTGTTAGACATAAAACATAGTGAAATTATAACCACAACTATGAGAGAGACTAAGAAGGTGGTGCTGACTTACTGAAGTCCGTGAGACAAGTCTGCAGATCAGTGAAGGTTGTTGATTTATACCAATTAATGATCAGAGATGCTCCCATTGAACATGACCACTGAACTATATAAAACTCAATGGATTAACTTGTCATCTTCACCAGTAACTTGGAATTCTATTCTTATCTTCCTTGTCCATCGCCAGCTCTCTGAAAAGCGGCTTTGTCATGTTGGAAGTAATCGTTGTCCCCGTCACCTCTGGCAAATTCGTAGCCGTTCACTGACGAAGAAAAGCTCCAAGCCTGCAACAAAGAATTGGCAATGTTTTACACTCAGGATAAAATGGAAACATTCTGGGACAATTATCATGCAAATCTGCTGAAGTCATTTCTTTGTAACTCCTCTTGGCAATAGATGCTTTCGAATATTAGATGCTGTAAAGTCAGACATTAATCCCTCTCACTGATCATGGGTTTAGGTGCCCATTCAAACCGCCAACATCTTGCTTTGTAGCTTACCCAGGAGAGCCAAATTTGTTTTGTACAACAGTAACCTCAGTCCATGTATACAGTTTCTTATACTAATTACAACAACATTGGTGAACTCCATCTCTGCATGATTATGCAACAATAAATGTACAGTAAAGTTAATTTCTATTTCATTCTACAGGGTAAATTAAGGTTCAGTACGAAAACTTATTGATGCATGGAAAATATGGATTTCATCGGCCCATCATCAGGGCTGCTGAGAAAGGGACAATGTATTAAAATAAAAAATCAAGAAAATGGTTAAAAATTGTGACCCCCTCCACTGAATCGCGACAGAGAGAGAGAGAGAGAGAGAGGAAGAGAGAGGGGGGAAGGGAGAGGAAGAGAGAAGACAGTAAACCCTCCCACCACACAAGTAATAAATCTTCCCCTTAACACTGTGGTCCTTGGTAATTCGCATTTCAGTTCCGCACACCCTCCCCCCCCCCCCCCCACCCCCCCCCCTACCAGTGTGTCCAGAGGCGTCGTTAGACCTTTTCAGTGAGGGGGAGTAGAGGCCACCGATTACCGACAAAACTGGCCACCAATTACCGACAAATATGTTAATCCCAAGGTCTACAAGTCTATCCCTATAAACCCGGGGCCAGGAGCTAAATTATTTGTCAGTACCCCACCCCCCCCCTTTCCCGCGCGAAACGAGGAAGATTTTACATTTTTTATTACATTATTAGAGAAAGATGACGATCCGTTGTACCGTTCTCTACTCTTAATCCTCATCTGACTTCAGTTCCCCCCCCCCGCGCAAAGCGCGGATGCTTTGACGTTTCATTAAATTATTACTCTTAATCCTTATATAAATTCAGTTTCCACCCCTCCCGCGCGAAGCGCGGAAGCTTTGACGTTTCATTGAATTATCAGAGAAAGAACACGATTCGTTGTAACGTTCTCTACTCTTATGCGTATCTTTCTTGCTCCCTCGACGTGGCGACATCCTCCTCTCTCTCTAACTCCCACCCCTCTTATCTTATGCTCTAACCAGCCTCTCTCTCTCCTCTCTTTTATCCCCCGTTTTCTTCTTTTTTCTTTTCTCTTTTCTTTCTTTCCCTTTCTTCCTCTCTTTCCTTTTTTCCTCCTTTTTTTCTCTTCCTTTCTTCTCTTCTCTTTCCTTTCTTTCCTTTCTTTTCTTTTCCTTTTCTTTTTTTCTTTGCTTTCCCTTTCCTTCTCATTTCCCCACCCCCTTTTCTTATTTTTCTCGACAGCAGTGCAATTTTACCGACAACATCTTGACAGGTAGGGGTGTCGCACCTCCATCGAATCCCAGCGCAGCACTAATGTCCTTTGGCAAGATGTTTTGCAAACTCCACCTACGTGTAAATGGGTACCTGGAAACTGGCCTTATATTAATTACAGGGCCATCAGGGAGAATAATTTTGATGTTGAGGATGTTCGACTGGGTAAATAAAATTATTATCATTTATTATTATTATTGTTATTGATATCATCATTTTATTTATTTTATTGCTGTTAATATTATTATCATTGTTATTATTATTGTTACTAATGTGCCTCTTGATTCTGCTGTACCATTCGAGTTCTATCTATGACATAATATTTAATAGAATTTCACCATATTCTGTAACATTGTTTATGTACACTCAGCTCGTTTCTGCATTGAAACTTTGTATAAGTTTTGTGGCAAGCCCCTTGAACTTGGATGCATGCGACAGGGAAAATACATACTTCGTGGTTTCCAAAGCATTGCGCAGATGAAACTCTATTAATTTATTTCAGGATAAAAATGATAAGCTACGAATGTGCTTCATTTATATTCCTCATTTTCAGTTTCAACTCTATTATGTCATAGTGTGTGCAATCAGCAATCAATATAGTCCATGATCACAGGCCTGCCGAACGCCGTGAACTCAGTAGAGTAATGATGTGACAAACACACAGACAATGAACGGACGAGTCCATTGCGATCTCGAAGGGATGTCTGAAAGCAATGTAGGCCCACTCAGTTATGAGCAATGAGCAATGACCGGCGTAGGGTGGGGAAGAGGGCATAGGGGCTGCAAAAGATGGCGCTAGAGTACTAATACACACGGCAATCAAAAAATAATCATTAAAAAGAAAATAGCTATTCTGTCTGCAAATTCGATCACAAGGACATTAATTACAACAAACTGATTTACTTATATTATGCTTCCGGGATATAATATCATGATTTGGAGGAAATTGCTCTAAGGTGCTTGAAATGAGAGGCGCGTTAATGATGAGAGGAAAAGGGGAAACTGATCGGCATTAGGGATAAGACACTTATTATAAAAGAAAAAGAGCATGTGTCAAAGTACAAAGGGTAATTAGAGGCGAAAATAGGGCGATTCTTACACCTACAAAAAGAAGCACCCACCAGGGATTAAAAAAGACGCTTACGAGAATGGGAAATGGGCATTTATAAGAGGAGAAATGAAAGGTGGCACTTGTCGCACCTCAAAATAACTAAAATCATTTTTTAAATTATAATGCAATTATAATGCAATATTATGTATATTTTGTTTTCTGTATTGCATCTGCATGTGAAATGTAACACCAGTAAAGTTCTAACTAATGCTGAGAAATAAAAAGTAAACTGATACCGCTTTTCAAACCAATAGGATTTTTTTTGTTAGATCATGACCATTATTGACTTCAGATGAGTTCCATGTGAGAGATGGATTGGGTCCCATATGAAGTTTAAAGCCCATCTGTACTAGTGTACAGGAGGGATTAGGACCACCCTACAAGGTTACTGAAAGGTGGTTATCTAATCAAATCAGCTCTCAATAAACATAAGAAAAAGAGGATCATGGGGGACCAATGGTCACCGATTAGGCATTGTTTGCTCTATAGAGGGCGCAAGTAGCTATAAGTAGTGCAGTGGGGCTTAAAGAGACATTTATTAGTATCTGGCTCAAAAATCTGAAACCGATGGCGACAAATAATAAGGCTTTCGTGTAAATCTTATTTCAGGCGGGCGACTGGCTCAGAATATGCCTGTCCAAAATAAGCCATACTTTTGTAATTATTATAACATATAATATGTTGTAACAGAGAATTCCCTTTGAATTAAACCGAAATGTTTAGTGATTCACCGTCTGTCTCTGTTTGAATTGTTGTATCTAAACTAAGTGCCTTTTGTTATCTGTCATTCAACCTTCCTTTAAAAAAAAATCATCTTCCCGTGGTGAAGCACTGAAGCCTACAGGCCTCTTTTGACAATAAAATAGATTCGCCTCTGCCTAGCTTTCAGTACCATTGACAGTTTTACCTCTGGCATTTTAACCTCTGACATTTTTACCTTCGACATTTTAACCTCTGACATTTTTACCTTTGACATTTTTATATTACATCTCCTGGCATTTTTACCTCCGACATTTTCACCTCTGACATTTTTACCCCTGACATTTTTAACCTCTGTAATTGAAATGTCGGAGGCAACAACCCGGCCCCTGAATTCGACCTCTAGACCAAGTACTATATATTTACTAGCTGAGAAACGGTGTTCTGTAAATGACGAGCCTACGTCACGCCCAGTCAGCTACTTATTTTGTTACTTTCTCTTTATAAGTGAACATGCCTTCCTATACTTAATTCTCTCTTCATTTTTTCTTCTTCTTCTCTCTGTTCCATTTACTATATTTGTTCTTTCCTATCAACTTTCAGTTATATAAAATGCAATTTTCATAATAACATCTATAATGTTCTCTCGGTAACTGTGTTAATTTATTATGGGCGTTCCCAACTCAAGCTATGCTTTCCGGGTTTTCGCCTCCTTCCGTATCTGAATTATTTACTGTATACTCTATGTTGAAATAATTGTTACATATATCATGTATATATACATTGTGTTTCATATTGTACTGTTGAGAAGGAAATAAATGTTAATAAACAAAACAAACAAAAAATATATATAATTTTGTTTAGGGCTTTGTTCTGTCAGAAACTTTATTTATTTGTTCTCCTCTTGGTCCCAATAGAATTTAGCGAAGTTATTTTACTGGCTCGGAGACTGTGTCCTGTGAATGATGAGCCTACAGGGCCTGCCCCTTAAACTGTAGGTGAAAGGGCCGCCTAGTCACTTGCTTTTTTCCCCTTGTTTATGTAGAGCTTTATTTTGTCAGAAACCGAATTTTTGTTCTCCTTTCAGTCTAACTAGAATTTTGTCTAGTTAATTACTGGCTGAGAGACGGTGTTCTGTGAATGATGAGCCTTCCGGGCTTGCCCCTTAAACTGTAGGGGAACGGCACCCCCAGTCAGATTGTGGTTATGTAGGGATTTGTTTTGTCAGAAACTGATTTTTTTTGTCCTCCTCTTAGTCTTACTAGAATTTTGTCTAGTAAATTACTAGCTGAGAGACGGTGTTCTGTGAATGATGAACCAACCGTGCCCACCCCTTAAACTGTAGGTGAACGGGACGCCCAGTCCTCTGCTTTCCCCCTTTTTATGTAAAGCCTTGTTTTGTCAGAAACTGATTTTTTTTTCTTCTCTCAGTCCAACTAGAATTTCGTATAGTTAATTATTGGCTGAGAGACGGTGTTCCGTGAATGATGAGCCTACCGGACCCGCCCCTTAAACTGTAGGTGAACGTGACGCCCAGTCAGCTATTTATTTTTTATTTATTTTTTATTTAGGACTTTGTTCTGTCAGAAACTTTTTTTATTTATTCTCCTCTGTGTCTTACTAGAATTATGTGGGGAGGGGGTTAGAAAATAGCAGGAGCCATCACACCATGGCTTGTCTATACACATGCGATCAGATGGGAATGGTAGCAGTGTGACAAAACCGATCCTTCATCTCAACCTGTTCACCAGGCTGATGTTATATGTATTGTAAATATGCTATTTTTATTTTTGTAACTGACTGAAAAGAAAAAACCATGAGAAGCAAGAGCAGAAAATTGAAAAGTCACTGTAACTAAAAAAAGAGTAAACCACGAGAAGCAATAGCATAAACAGTGACTGAAACTATGTCTTGTGTCTTTATTTACCATGTTGATGTCGACGGGCTGGTGAGAAGAGCAAGTAAGATAATGAGAGAATGAGAGAGGATGATCGATTCCGATTTAAAACAATGGGAGTGAAAGCAAGAAATGGAAATGAGTGGAAATGCTGATGATAATAGACCGACATGGTAGAGAAAATGGAGAGTGAGATAGAAAGGCACAAAGAAAAAGCTAAATAGAGGAATGGTTAAAAAGGTATACAATGAGGGGGAAATGAAGTTGTACTGCTAATTAAGTGGCTGGTCCCAACACACGCATGTTAACAACAATTAATCATATAGCATATCATAAATTTTCGAATCATTACATGGGCATTCTCTTATTTTACAAAAATGTAAGTTGTCAAAATCATACGATAATTTATGTCATATCCATTTCTATGGCAGGTTTCAGTATCTCAATTTACATTTGGGAGATATTCCCTTAGTTGGGGGGGGGGGGGGGGGGGGGCTGTTCTTCCATTTTCCATCCCGAACCAAAAAATTAGTAGGCAGGAACAAACCCTTTTCAGTCGCCTTGCGTGACTGCGTCTGCACTGTGAGACTAGGCTCTGTATTTTAGCTGGTCTATTCGACACAACTAGTGTGCCTAGCTGCAGACTAAAATAGCTAGGCCGCGTCTTTTTTTCCTAACCTTGCCATCATAGCGCTGTATATTAATATTTTATATATGAATATTTGCGCTGGTACGGTATGGTGGAGATCACAAAATAAATCGGCCAGAAAATGTATAATTATGCGAGCCAAATATTGGTACGTAATGGTGACCAGCAATGGCGTAATGAGCAAAAATGTTTGGGGTATAGCGGCAGAAAAAAATCAGCATCACCTCACTCTTACATAATGAAAATGATAATAATCTTTTAAAGTCCACTCCAAATTTTATTAAGTTAAACTGAAAATGGAAATTCTTTTTGCCCAATTGATCGTGAGCCCGGCAGCCACTGAGCAGCGCCAGATCGACGTTGCTCTATCCCTTATTGTTGTTGTTGAACGCCAAACAAGGTAGCAGCAACTCCCGTCTTTTAACGTCTTTTGGTATGACGCGGCCGGGGTTCGAACCCACGACCTCCCGGTTGTGAGGTGGACGCTCTACTGACTGAGCCAACACACATGTAGGCCCCGCTGAACGTTTTTCTAAGTGGGTGGGGGGAGACTAACTTATTTACGATCAGGTAGAGCGTACCATAAATTGGCTTTGGGTTTCTAGGGGCGGAGCCCCTGGAAGCTCAGGGGGTATGGGTATTTAATTACGTTCAGATGAGCATATTTTTATACGTTATTCGATCATGATACAGGCAGGTCACTAATTGGTGTACATTCAGATAAACATTCAACGGCCCGTCTTAGGCCCCCTGGTGGGATCGAGAGGGCGGAGCCCCCGAAAGCTCAGGGTTTTAGGCATTAAATTACCGTCAAATGAGCATCTAGGGGGCACACCTTAGGGCCCTATGTGGGGTCCCGGAAGCAAAAGGGTTTTAGGCAATAAATTACGGTCAGATGAGCATCTCGGGGCTCGCCTTAGTGCCAATGGTTGGGTTCATGCAGGGGGCAAAGCCCCCAGAAGCGCAGGGGTTTTAGGCGTTTAATTACGGTCAGATGAGCATATTTTGATACCTTATTTGTAACACAGGCAGGACACTAATTGGCGCGAGGTCCAGGGGGCGGAGCCCCTAGAAGCTCATGGGTTTTAGGCATTAAATTACCGTCAGATAAGCATCCAGGTGTACGCCTTATAGGGCCCTAGGTGAAATCCCGGGGGGTAGCGCCCCTGGAAGGTTAGGAGTTTTAGGCATTTAATCACGGTGAGATGATCATATTTTGATACCTCATTATATTGTGACACTGACAAGTCACTATTCTTTCTTTCTTTCTCTCTTTCTTTCTATTTCTCTTTAATATACTTGTTCCAAAAATGGGGGGGGGGGGGGGGGGGGGGGGCTCGAGCCCCCCTAGCCCCGCCGTTCCGCAGGCTCTGACATGTAGACCTCTAAATAAGCATATATCTTGCCTGACTGTAAATTTAGGAATTTGTTATTTTCCAACAAACGCATACAAAAGTATAATTTACTAAAAAGTGAGGAAAAATCTTGGAAAGTTACGTAATTTCAGCAACATCTGTAAATCACCGGTATCGAATTTTATTTGGGGATGCTTTATTTTCTCTTTTTTTTTTGGCGGGGGCGGGGGGGGGGGGCAAAGCCCTTTCGCCCCCCGATCTCCTTCTTCCTCCCTTTTCTTTTCTTCTTCCTCTTTTTTGTTCCCTTTTAGCTCTCCTCTTTCCCTTTCCCTTCATTCTCTCTTTTTTGTTGGCTGGGGCGGGGGGCGTTATTTTTTTCGGCGGCACAGATTGGGATTAGGTGCGTGTTGAGCCTATGGGAAAGTTTAGGGTTAGGGTTAGGGTTAAATCAAGACCTCTTTAAAAAAAGCCCCAATCTGTGCCGCAGAAGAAAATAACGCGGGCGAGGGGGGGAGGCCCTTTTGCCCCCCCCCCCCGAGTCTCCTTCTTCCCCCTTGATCCGCGCCTGCCCTGATTCCGTTTGCACTCAGCCTTCCACTTGGCCCAAAAGAATATAACACGCCGTGTCAAAACGATTGATACAATTAATGGATAATCTGGACAAAGCCTTCTGTACAGATCTTCGTAAGAGGCCGAATGGCCTTAAATTTGAAGCTAATTAACAGAAGAGAAGAAGAAGTTAAAATGGATAGAGAATAGCAATGATATATTATAGCACAAAGATGCACTTGTTTGCTTATTTCTGTTTCTAAACTATATAGCATAAAAAACAGCACCAGCAACAACAATTTATCAGCAACAAACAGTGCGTTGTGTGAGTCCACACATATTTTAGTGGGCAGCACTGGAACTGAGAGAGGGGGTAGAGGGACCGGGGCAATTCATTTCCCGAGATTGACGGTGCCCCGGGGGCACCGTCAATCTCGGGAAATGAATTGCGAACTCACAATCATGCTACTGAATACTGAATACTGACCGCGGCAACCATAGATCTCTGCCGACATTGACAGATACTTTTGCACCCATTTCAGGTAGAGTGAAGCGAGAGAAGCAAGTGAAGCGTAAAGCTCAGGGGTTTTAGGCATTTAATTACGGTCAGATAACCATCCAGGGGTCCGCCATAGGGCCCCTGATGGGATCCAGGAGGTGGAGCCCCCAGCAGGTCACTAATTGGAGTGGTGTCCAGGGGCGGAGCCCCCAGAAGCTCAGGGGTATAGGCATAAATAACGATCAAATGAGCATCCATGCAGGGGCCGCCTCAGGGCCCTTGGTGGGGTCCGGAAGCTCAAGGGTTTTAGGCATTTAATTACGGTTTAGATGAGCATCCAGGGGCCCGCGCCTTAGTGCTCTTGTGGGGCTCAGGGAGCGGAGCCCCTGGAAGCTCAGGGGTTTAGGCATTTAATTACGGTCAGATAACCATCCAGGGGTCCGCCATAGGGCCCCTGATGGGGTCCAGGAGGTGGAGCCCCCAGCAGGTCACTAATTGGAGTGGTGTCCAGGGGCGGAGCCCCCAGAAGCTCAGGGGTATAGGCATAAATAACGATCAAATGAGCATCCATGCAGGGGCCGCCTCAGGGCCCTTGGTGGGGTCCGGAAGCTCAAGGGTTTTAGGCATTTAATTACGGTTTAGATGAGCATCCAGGGGCCCGCGCCTTAGTGCTCTTGTGGGGCTCAGGGAGCGGAGCCCCTGGAAGCTCAGGGGTTTAGGCATTTAATTACGGTCAGATGAGCAACCAGGGGCCCGCCCTAGGCCTCTTGGTGGGGTCCAGGGGGCATAGCCCACGGAAGCTCAGGGAAAAACCATTCCATTTCAGCAACATTTATAAATAAGTGGTATCGAATGAGTAATAAACCACGTTTGAATTTTATTTCCAAGCCCCTCCCCCTCCTCCCATTAGTACGCCAGTGTGAGGGAGCATATAGTGAACGAGAGGGGTGAAGGTGACGAAAGTGACTACTCCTCACAGGATTTTGATGTTTTTTTGTATTAAAAGATTACATTCCTTAGCAAAACTACAGTATAAAAACAAGCAATATACTTTTTTTCCCACTTCACTTTTCTACAATATCTATTTGTACATTTTAAAGGATATTATGCGAGGGAACTACCGAGCGAGAAGATTTTTGCATTTTTATTTGTCTAAAAGCTGCACTCTTGTGCCTTCCAGAGCCTAACAGTGTGTTGCAATCTTTAGTCAGTACTTGCTATACATTTTTGGGGGTACTTTTTCAAATTTTCTACACTCCATCCCTCTGATAAGTCAAATTAATTTCTAATATAAAAGAAGTCTGCATACAGGGCACCTGTTTGAATTCCATTAGTACAAAAAAGAAAAATCAGTTTAAGCCCCGCCTCAAAATAAAGCGAAACACCGACTGGGTTCTATAAGGAATAGGGGCAAAATAAATGTGTGCACAATCTGATATCTCATCCCTATATTCTTCTATGTCATCATCACAGTCATAATCATCATCAGCACCACCCTAACATCAAAATAATCATCACCCGCAATGAAACGTTTTCATGGTTAATATTGCTAATAATTGCCATCATCAACATTTTCTCCATAATCAATTCCCCCCCCCCCCCCCCCCCAACAAAAATAAAATAAAAATAAAATAAAAAATATATATATAAATTATAGGAGTAGTTGAGACTACAACAAGCACACAAATTGACAAAGACATGCAAATGCTTATACATTACAAAATGTTTATTAATTGTTGCATAGTATCTACATTAATTTTATTAACCCCTGATACAATATATAAATGAATATATTTATTTTCTTTTCTTTATTTAGTTTCTTTTGCATTATGTTTTTGTTGTTAGATGCAGCAGTAAACTAATACAAAAAGACATATCTGGAATGAAATTAAATATGTAATATATACCGAAAATACATCATTCATGTACGAAACATTGAATACATAAACTGCATAAAATTATTAAAAAAAACACCAACAGAGATGTTCAGATTTTGCTAGTAATCAAGGCTTATACACATACTTTTTAGGCAACATATGTATTAAAGCAGAGAAAAAAGCATAAAACTTATAAAAAGGTGAAAAATTATATAAATACATTGTTACTATTACTATCATTTTGGCAGTTGTCCCAGGACATTCCTTTCTTTCCCCAGGATTATAAAAATAATGTTAATTATATTTCTTTTAATTCAGAAACAGCATCAAAGAACAAAAATACAATAGTGAAATACTACAGAATCTAGAATTCAGGAATATATCACACTATATAAGCACACAAACAAACGCTACAATTAAAACACAAGTCTGATGACAGAGCCAGAAGGGCATTAAAACAATATAAAACTGTAATATGGTTAACAGGAAGTTACAAACTGATTTAGCCGAGGACGCAGATTCGAAACTGAGTCGCGTCTTTCGGAAGGTGAAAAGTCCCCAGACCGGCCCCAGACATAAATAATGTGTCACATTCTCAAGAAACATAAAAAAGAGACAAATCAATTTCACATACTTAAAAATGTACAAAACTTGGTCAAGGTATGAATAATTTAGTTAACTGTAAGAATTTGCATAAGAAGTAAACCCCTCCTGGGCCCCATAATGACAATGGCCAATCAAGGTCATCGTTGTATGCACATATTGTATAAAAGGCTGACCATTAACTAATCAGAATTGAAGTTTTAAATTTGCAATTGATCTTGAACCTTTCGACGTACGGGGCCCTGGTAATGGAAACACAACAAAATCAAACTCTTCAAATTAAACCTGAATAACTATAATAAAAACACACAGGATTTGGAATGGCATTTTCCCATAAAATGTTGGTGTAGTATATAAATAGATACAAAGACACGCACCATTACAATATATGTTTTCTAAGTGTAAATATAGTACTCAAGGTGTTATGTATCAGCCACAAAATGATATACATGGAAATAAAGGCATATAACATCTGCATGCAAATATATATATTCAATTCAATCACACTGCAAATAAAAAATGCAAGATTTAAATGATAAGTACTATTATGGAAAAAAGACGATTTGAGATAGTACTTACAAAATATCTATGGTACTTATGAAAAAATAAGTACTATACATAATAATACATGTAGAAAATTCAAGGTGATTTCAAAACAATTCAAGGTTTTTTTTTCACTCTCTCTCTCTCTCTTTTTTTTTTCACTCTCTCTCTCTTTTTTTTTCACTCTCTCTCTCTCTTTTTTTTTTCTCTCTCTCTCTCTCTTTCTCAATGCATTCCTTTATCTAGCAAATATAGATATAACATAAAATAGTTTGCAGCTAGGGGAGGAAGAGGGGTCATCATAAGTGGGGCAAAATAAATCTAGATAATTTGGGCCCCTAAAAAAGTCTACCATAGCATAGTGCGAATAACACAAACAGCAAACATCTCTCTACATGATGATGAGAAATTACCAAAGAAATAAATCATAATCTAGAACAATATTAAAAAAACACAAGGGGGGTGTTTCACAAAGATTTTAAGACAAACTTAACTCTAAGTTGGACTTAAAAATTATGGAGAGCCATTTGTAGCCTTTACTTAAGATATATTCAAAAGCGAAACTTCAATTTTTTTTTTACTTTAAAAAAAATAAATTCCACATCAAGAACATGAAATCGCCTTGATAATAGAAAATATGAATAATTTGAATTTTATGCCTTTCAAATAACTTTTACAAAATTTTTCATAGATGCTGACAGCTTTTCATAATTGTTAAGTCCAACTTAGGATCTTTGTGAAACAAAGCCCAAGGTGTATCAGTATCACAGATAGCCATATATAATACTGTGATAATTTGAGATGATATGTAATGTACAAATGCATACAAATTTACACTAGGAACATGCAGTTGGTAAAGTGATAATTTGACTGTAAGCATGCATCTTCATCTACATTTGTATATCCTACACACAGTTACACATTATTAACATTCTCCACACTGCTCCTAAATTTTGTAATGCAGGCCCAGAGAGTTAAGTGGTATACTAACAACAATTCATATTGAATGAGTCAAGCACCAATAGCAAATGGGGAATCCCCTACACTCAAATATCAAATTACTTCTTTGGTGATATTAAATCAAAAATATTGAATCCTTAATTTGGCAATTTATTATAATGCAGTACTGCTCGAAATAAAGTTGAGATCCTTAGACCATGTCATAAGAAGCTCTGCAATGATACATGCACTAATGAGTGACACAGTGTGAGAGTGTCTACCAGTACTATATTTATTTAGCTGTACTGTTATGTTGCAAAGAAGTAGGAAAATACTAAATAGCGACTGGAATTATTGTTCCCCAAATGCAATTGATCATCTATTATTCCTGTTAGGTCACATAAACATTTATGACTTTGTGAAATAGATGGCTTAGACAAAATAAACATTGTGATTTTGTCTCATGTGAATAATGTAGAACACACTGTGAATGCACCACCAAACGGTCAACTTTCAACCTAGAAAATGGTTTACCCTGGCTACTAAACGATTGTAAAAGATGAAGTTCACAATCCTCCCTAAATTGGTATTGAATGCAGGAAGGTAACAATGTGAGGAAAAATCATTATAATTTAGATCAACAAACTATTAAAGCCCAACTGCACTACTTGTAGCTATATGTACTTGCTCCCTCTATATAGAAAACAATGGCTAAGTGGTGCCCGTTGGTCCCCCATGATGCTTTTTTTCTAATGTTAATTGAGAGTTGAGTTGATGACATAACCACCTGTCAGTGACCACGCTGGGTGGTCTAATCCTTCCTAGCCAAACTAGTGCAGACAGGCTTTCAAACGTTACTGTCATATGTCTAAAACATTCCAGCATTTTCGACCTGTCTCTCCGTCGCTACACCAAAGTTCGTCTCCGGGTAAGGGATTTCATCTGATTTCTTCTTCTTAAAAATCTTTCCAAGTCCACCAGACATCTTCCTGCCTCCAAACATCTTATCCCTTTCCATCTCCTCTCTCTCTATCTCTCTCTGTCTCGCCCTCTCCTCTTCCCTCTCCTTCTTTCTAGCCTTCTTCTCCTGTTCTCTCTCCGCTTTCCTTTCCATCCTTCTCATCAGTTTGCGATCGACGTGCAGGTCGTCTGAGAGCTTGATACTGTCGTCTGCATTGGGGAAAACCGGGAACTGGGGAGACATGCCCCTAGAGTCGTCTCCGTTGCTATGGGGATTTGAGTTGTTAGTAACCTCGGCGATGGGGGCTTCTCCGACCTCAACATAAATGTTTTCCTCAGCTCCTCCCGACATATCAAATGTAGAGTCTGGACTGAGTGGAGGAGGGTCCACTGCAAGACTCAAGGGCCTTGGTTCGCTGGGTTCCCCCTCATCTGAAAAATATGGAAAAGAGTTTTAAATGTAATGTTGGAATTCCATGCTAGAGTGATGCATTAAAGTTGCTCTTGCGTGGGTATATAGAGGGCAGCACACCGAGCCAACAGGTATTACGCTCCCGTGCGTTGTAGCTAGTGTCCCTTTATGCGCACGTCCGTTAGGGAGCGTGATACCCGTTGGCCAAGTCTTCGCCAAGTTGCCTACGTCACGAACGACTATAAACCCAAGCTTGAGCATCTTTAACTTGACATTCAATATTGAGTTTCAGTTCATTTTAGCGACTGTACAAACAGAAATGTTTGTGTTCAAGAAAAATTTATCATTTTTGAAAGGTCTACATATGGACTCTTCAAAATTGTCATGCAATGTATCAATTGAATAATAACATTTAATGAAGTTTGTCATTTGCTTATTAAGTCCCTTGCCACAAAAGCTGACAAAATTTCATTTTTGTCTTTTTCGTATCAGGTTGAATGTTAATTTTCTGACTTCATTCTTAAGTCTGGACTGGCCAGGTTCTCCTTCATCTACCAAAAATAGAGAAAAAGAATAAGGAGAGAGACAGACACACACACACACACATACAGAGAGAGAGAGAGAGAGAGAGAAAGAGAGAGAGAGATAGCACACAATCAGCATATATTGACAAGGGAAAGAGAGGATAAGACAGAAATGGAGATACAGATACACTAGAAAAGAAACATGTTGTATGAAGAGAACTATCCTACCTTCTGAAAGGACTTCATCTTTGTTGACTGGTACTGGAGGAGGGTATGCATCTCCAATCATCGCCTGACTGACCAGCACTACGCCAGGATTATCAGGGCTGATAGATAGAGGGCGATAGACAAAGAAAGAAAAGAATCAGTTATCAAGTATTAATTCAATGATTCAATTTGGTATTTATGCACACCAGTAACGAACAAGTGCAAGTCAATTTGTTGTTATTGTTGACTACGACAAATGGAGAGTACATGAATGCTTCTCCTATCATCGCTTGACTTATCGGGGCTGATAGAGGGTGACAAAAAAAAGAAGAAAAGAACCAGTTATCAAACATCAATTCAATGATTTAATTAGGTATTTTATGCACACCATGCACCCATAGGAAAGTGAAAAGTATGCCGCAGACCTGCCGCAGACCTGCTGCAGATCTGCGGCAGACTTTTAGTCTGCGGCAAAGAGTATGCCGAAGTATGCGGCAGAAAGAATTTTTGCTGCAGACTTGCCGCATACCAGTATGCCACAGGAACAGTCTGCGGCAAATCTGCGGCAGGATGAAATTTTGCTGCAGACTTGCCGCATACTAGTATGCCACAGGAACAGTCTGTGGCAGATCTGCGGCAGGATGAAACTTTGCTCCAGACTTGCCGCATACTAGTATGCCACAGGAACAGTCTGCGGCAGATCTGCGGCAGGATGAAACTTTGCTCCAGACTTGCCGCATACTAGTATGCCACAGGAACAGTCTGCGGCAGATCTGCGGCAGGATGAAACTTTGCTCCAGACTTGCCGCATACTAGTATGCCACAGGAATAGTCTGCGGCGGATCTGCGGCAGGGCGAAACTTTGCTCCAGACTTGCCGCATACCAGTATGCCACAGGAACAGTCTGCGGCAGGTCTGCCACAGAAAAATGGGAAATTATACAGTCTGAATTAGGAAGGCTATAGGCGGCCATTTTGGAGGACATGCAGTACCATGAGGTTGCAGGCTGAGCCCATGATCTTGTAAATTCCTGTGTAAATTAGCACTGTTAATCGTCTTTTTAGCTTCTGTCAAACCAAACAATTTGCTTTAAGTTCAACTGGTACCATAAGAGGAATTTATTACATAAGAGGAGACTGAGGAATTAACGGACTGCTTCAAACTTTTTTGTTGTGCCATATGTGATCTTATCTTCAGCCCCACTAACTCACTTTTTTGTAGTAACTAGCACATGGATCTGTGACTCTACTCTGGGCTATGTGTATGCAGTTATTGTATTCCTATTCCTCTACCTCTACTTCTGCATTGTGTTAAACCCATATTTGTAGAATTGTTGAAGCAATTCTGCCTATTTTAGCTGTTTCTACTAATTCAAGGTGCTAGAATGTAATGATGCAATGCATGCTCTCCAGCATAGCCTTCCTGCAAGACTGCATACTTAATTGCCACGTACTGGATATGAAAGAGTATGCGGCAGGTCTGCAGCAGGTCTATATGAGATATGAATATTCATGATGAAGAGTCTGCGGCAGGTCTGCAGCAGACTATTTGTTATAGCCTTTTCTATGAATATTCATAATAAAGGAGTCTGCGGCAGACCTGCCGCAGACTCTTCATCATACTGAAAGAGTATGCGGCAAGTCTGCGGCAGACTTGCTGCAGACTCTTCATTATACTGAAAGAGTATGCGGCAAGTCTGCGGCAAAACTAATTTGCATGTGAAAAAGATGACTGTCTGCGGCAGGTCTGCGGCAGATCTGTGGCAAGTCTGCCGCAGGAGTATGCGGCAGGAGTATGCGGCAGGCTCATTTCTTTCCTATGGGCAGTAACGAACGAGTGAAAGTCAATATGTTGTTATTGTTCACTACGACAAGTGGAGAGTACATGTACGTATCTCATACTATGTGATTTACAAAGTAAACAAAAACACAAAATGTAAAAGATGATTTGTCGCCATTTTGACACTCACTTTTTATAGATGACATCAGACAGGCCTTTCCATTTTCTCCTTTTCTTCTTCTTCTCTTCCCCGTGGTCGGATGCATTTGACCTCGGCGAAACCTCCAATGAGTCACCCCTCTGCCCCCCTCCTCGTGCCCCGCCCAGATCGTACGCAGAGTCGGACGACAGCCCGGTCTCGTCCGGCGAGAAGTTCTCGTTGACCATGGAGAGGTCGTAGACTCCTTTCTGTGAGCCGCCGCTGTCATCCACAGTGGAAGCAACGGAAATGGAATCACCGTACGAAAATCTGATGTTAGTTCAAGGGTCATTTCATGCAAGGGGTCGTATGGGAAATGGCAATTTGTACACGGATCGGTTTGGTAGCATGGTATGTCAATGGGGTTTGGCAGCATGGTATTTCAATGGTGTTTGGTATTAACAATTTGCACAGGTAGAGTGATAGCATGATGTAATTAAAGACAAACGGGAAGAAGAGTTTAGAATATGCATGAAGAGTTGGTGGAAAGGCAAGGACAAGAAGAAGAATACAGAGGAAATGGACAATGGAGATTATGACACATAACATAAAGAAGGTCATACAATGAACCACACAGGTCATGCAACATTGATAATCGTGTGAATACGGAAAAGAAAGAGGAGGAAACTTATCAATAAATTACAAACAAAAATATAACAGTACCAAGACGTGATGGTGGGATGAAAAGATACAATATAGGTCCGGATGCCAGAAATGAAAAGAAAAATAGACGGGAAAATCACACTAGATGGCACATGAATTGTGATACATATATGTTACATGCATATCACACGATGATGGCATTGTTGTAACGTTTCAAAATGTTGCATTTCAAACAGAATGTAATGTATTAACATTAATACAAAGGAATGCATGCATGCATTTTAAATTTTGAAAGAAACATTGAGGTAAAAGCCACATGAATGAGAAAAGGGTTCATGCATCATGAAAAGAAAAAAGATAAATGGAAAATTAAGATATAAAGAGAATAGATCAGTACCCGGATCACCATAGTATAGAGAAGAAATATCCACAAAGCACAAAGCTTATCAAAGGAAATCTGTAAGAAAGAGACCCAGTTTAATGAATGTGATATGCATAAATTGGGCATACAACAGTTGCACAAGGGAGTATTGAATACGTGTTAGAATAGTTCTGTGTGCATTTTACAGTACTGAGTATCTTAATTTGAAGAATTTTGAACATTATAGCGCATAGATCACAACATGCTGGCAAATGAGATTTTCAGACTGACAGCTATACAATTATGTTTTTTATCTGTACATTGTACATCTTACATATATTACATATATCAGTGTGTACTTTTGATGGAGTTGTACGTTCTTTCAAAAAGAGGGCGTTTCAAACCTTCCAAACCTTATTACGTTCTACGAGGCTCTCACCATAGTAATTAAGTTGCTGCCTTTTCATGGTAAATATTATCTTCTTTTAAATCAATTATCAATGAGTTCATGGAAAGATTTTGGCAAATGAAATTGACAAAAAAGCACCTTTGGATAATGATGTATTCCTAAATATCTATTTATTGTTTGGTTTAAATGTTTTTTTAAATAATTATTTGGTAGGCCTCGGGGGTCATAGCAGGATGTAACGTCCCCTTGAGCCTATATAAGCAGTGATGCCTCTCATAGCAGTCAATATATCTATACTATTCTCACTCTATTTATATACGTAAAACAGGTGAACGTTCTTAAAGTGGTACAATCGATGAGGAATGTTTTCTATTTGATGATTCCCAAGGTAATAATAATAATAATAGGCATTTCTATAGCGCCGTCTATCTAGAAATTCTATTCCGAGGCGTATTTATTATTACCCCAGCTTTAGCCTAGCTGCCATTACAGCGCTCCAGCATTTCAAGGAATTAATTCCTGCCAGGTACCCACTTACATCACCTGGGTTGAGTGTGGCAAATGTAGATCAATGTCTTGCCAAAGGACATTAGTGCCGCGGCGGGACTCGAACCGTGGACCTTGTGATCAACAGTCCGGTGACGTATCCACTCGACCACGACACCTCTAACAGGTTATGATACTAACCGTCTATTAATCCAGAGTGAGTCCCCGTTGAAGTGGCTCTGTCCCGACCAATCATCGCTTTTCCTCTTCCTGTACAGAAGACCAAACGTGAGGAGGACAAGGACGAGAAGGACGGCTAAGATACCGCACACGATAGCCGCAATGATACCACCATCTATGGTGCCGCCTTGGACTCGTCCTACGGTTGGGTCATCTGTATCAATGTAAAATGGAAATTAAAGCCCCACTGCACTACTTATAGCTACTTGTGCCCTCTATATAGGAAACAATACCTAATCGGTGCCTGTTGGTCCCCCATGATCCTCTTTTTCCTATGTTAATTGAGAGCTGATTTGATGAGATAACCACCTGTCAGTGACCTTGCAGGGAGGTCTAATCCCCCTAGCCAAACTAGTGTAGACAGGCTTTAAATGGTTGATGATGGTACCCAAACAGGCTTCCAAAACCGTCTGTTTGGAGCCAGAAGGAGATCAGTTCATATGCTTTAACGCAGAGGTAATGCCCTTCTGGCTATACACAGGTGATAAAAACATTGGCACTAGTGATATGTTCTATAATATTGATAATTGTTACTAGTGGGCTCTTGTATACTGCTACAGGATACTGCCAGTGCTTAAGTTCTATTAACAAGGCCTCAGTGTGTCTGCTATAACAGTCTTGTAGCATTTAATGAACGAATTCCTACCCACTATCCGTGTACATGACCTGGGTTGAGAGTGGTAAATGCAGATTAATGACTAGCCAAAGGGCCATTGATGCCATACTGGGATGTGTCAAGGGAAGGAACCTCTACACCCAAACTGACTTTCACTTTAATAGGAAAATGGGTACCCGGTAGAAAGAAATTCCTTGAATGGCTGAGCGCCTTTACATGGTTAGCTCGGCTAAAGCCGGGGTAATAATATGATTGCAGGGCCCTCATGGGGGAACAGCATAATTAATACCGATTAAGCTTCTCTGGGTTTAACAGAACATATTATTATCATCATCATCATTATTATTACTATCATTATTATTAGTAGTATAATTAATATTATTATTATTGTTATCATTATAATTATTATTATCATAATTAATATTATTATTATCATTATTATTATTATCATCATTGTTATCTTTAGTTTCATTATTTCAAGTATTTTAGAAGCATCTTACCCAAAAGCGTAGTCACAACAAACTCTTGCGTGAATGGACTGAGCCCTCCTCCATTCTGATATGCCATACGCACTCCGTGGGGTGTGTTGCTAGGGAGACCAACGATGAGATAGGATGACGCCTCCTGGGCAGAGAGGGCGACATCAGGTGACATGTCCGATGAGTTGAGGACGCGAAACGAGATGAGATACGCCTCAAAGGTCTCATCGTTTGTGGGCTGTAAATGGAAACAAACAATGTATAATAATGATATTCAGCTTTCATATAGTGCTAAATACATTTCGGACGTCTCTAAGCATTTTACCACGGTCATTGGATTCAGTGCTTGCCACTCCCTAGGGAGCATTCCAGCCAGGAATTACTTGACGCTCGAAAACTGAGTGCTGTGACACTGCGGGAGTTGCGTGCTATGTTGTGCCCCTCAGCAGAATAGCACTATTGCAGTCACCTTAGACCCATATTTTTCACCAGAGCCTCTCTCTCAAGACAGTGTATATTTGTATACAACAATAATTATATTTTTGATCTATGAAATCCTGCGTTTCAAGGAATGCATTCCTACCAGGTCCCCATTTACTTAATTCACCTGGGTAGAGTGCAGCATGGATTTCTTGCTGAAGGAAATTAACGTCCTGAAGTGGGATTTGAATTCACGACCTTATATGATTGAAAGATAAGAGTCAGAATCACTACACCATGACACTTCCACAAATAGTGGATAGTGGATTTGAATTGGTGATGACAATTTAAACCTACCTCCCAAGTGAGCCAGATTGATGATGAGCTATTTGCTGTGGCACTGAAGTCTTCTACAGCTGATGCTGGTGCTGGGTTGAAGACAATTTAGAAACAATAACATCTGGCAGATGAGTTTTGAGTACATGAAAAAGACACTTGGACATGAAAATATCTTAAAACAAGTAAAATACTTATTTCCTACTTCTCATTTCCTTTCAGGCAGAGCCCCAGTAAGAGTTTGTTTACACTAGTATTACGTAAGATGATGAAGAGTCCAGCTGCAATCCAATATCTTAATCTCTCACTCAGAGCCTCAAGGCTCTGTCCAAGTTTTTAACGAGAGAAACGAAAATGGGGTTCTGGCACCCCATCAGATTACATTGACTTCTGTGTTAAAGTAGAAGCTCTCTCAAAATTTTAAGGAGAGAAACGAAAATAGGGTTCTGGCACCCCACCAGATTACATTAACTCCTGTGTAAAAGTGTGGGGTATAGTTTTAACGAGAGCTTTTCGTAATGTGTACCCCCCCCCCCCCCCCACACACCCATCTCTATATTAATGCCTCATGCAGTTGAGCTGAGTGTATTATGCACATCAGGCTAAAAACTATAACATTAGTGTGCGATAAATTGGGTAAAAATATTTATTCAGTTATTTTAGGCAATATAACCACTCAAGAAAGAGAGAATTTGTTTTAAAACACTGAGTCCTCTTTCACTACTGACTATTGTGGCTATTTTTGAGTGATTTGGGGCAAATACATTTGTTCAGTCATCATCTTTTGTTGTCGCTGTCATTATATACGTACCTTGAAAGCCTGTTGTAACCTGGACAGTCACATAGCGACTCCACTCTCTTAGGGCAACGTTGCCTGCACGAACTTTGACCTCATAGTCCGTGACATACTCCAGGCTATCGACGAGGGTGGTGAGTTGATTGGCATTGTGGGATACGGTTACCGTGGTGACAGCTGATTTGTCATCAGTAGGATATGAGAGGATCTCATACATAATATCATCTGCAAAGGAAAATATAGACTTATCAATGAAATGAATACCCTTGGATTAGTGTACATAGCAAGGCTCTCACATTATAGGTGTCACGGTCTAGTTGATACGGCACATGATTGTGGATCACTTGGTTCACACTTCAAGTCTCAATGTGGCACTAATGACCAATGGCAGGACATTCATCTGCATTTGCCACTCTCCACCCAGGTGATGTAAATGGGTACCCGGTATCGACAGTTAATGTGCTTAGATTAGCAAGTGTGCGCTTGTAAAAATGACGCCTGGCTGGAATGCTCCCCAGGGAGTGGAGAATGTGCATACATCATGCGCGGGTAAACCTGAATCCGATGACCAGGGTAATAATATATCTATCTGTAAAGCACTTTGAGAGGGCCTGCGGTCCTGAAAAGCGCTATATAAGAACAAGCTATTATTATTATTATTAGTAGTGGACTGTGGACTCCGAGTCTCAATGTGGCACTTATGTCCAATGGCAGGACATTCATCTGCATTTGCCACTCTCCACCCAGGTGATGTAAATGGGTACATGCATGGTAGGATGAAATTCCTTGAATGCTAGAGGGTCTCAATGCCAAGGTAATAATACTACAGCACTCAGAAACTGAAGTATATGTTACTACAGTTTATTATTATTATCATTATTTATTAATATAGTGTATTTGTTATTAGAACCACGCCTAAGGTTTTACTACCCAAAGGGGTACTTGACTACTCCATATTATACCGACCACTTAGCAGGGTGTTGTGGTCTAATGGATAAGTCTCTGAACTGTGAACCACAAGGTACGGGTTTGCATCCTTGCCACAACACCAACGCCCTTTGGGAAGACATTAATCTACATTTGCCACACTCAACCCAGGTGTAGTACATGTAATTGAGTACCTGGTAAAATCTATTCATTAAAGCTCCACTGCACTACTTATAGCTACTTGCGCCCTCTATATAGCGAACAATGCCTAATCGGTGACCATTGGTCCCCCATGATCCTCCTTTTCTTATGTTATTTGAGAGCTGATTTGATGAGATAACTACCTGTCAGTGACCTTCCAGGGTGGTCTAATCCCTCCTGTAAACTAGTGCAGATGGGCTTTAAATGCACTGAGCGCTATCTTAGAAGAGAATCACATTTTGCGCTACTCTTTTGATGATGCTTTTTGATAAAATAAATGTCCCCTTTGACATTACCGATGTCCCCTTTGACATTACCTGGGTTTCCATTCAGCATAGAGGGCACTGTCCACGTCACTGTGAGGAGGTTTCCTACTGCTGTTACAGCAACGCCCTGAGGCCTGCTTGGAGCTGAAATGATAGGGCATATGTATATGTGTAAATACAGTCAAACCTGTCTATAGCAACCACCCAAGGGAAACACACAAAGTGGCCTTTGTAGACAGATGGTCTATGGACAGGTTCCTTTAGTACATGTTTCAATGAGAAACCTTTTTCAAGGGAAACAAAATATGTGCTTGTTGTAGACAGGTGGTCTTTATAGACAGGTTCCTTTAGCACATGTTTCAATGAGAAACCATTTTCAAGGGAAACAAAAAATGTGCTTGTTGTAGACAGGTGGTCTTTGTAGGAAGGTGGTCACTAAAGCAGGTTTGACTGTACAAAGTAGACAAAACAAACCACATTAGACATGGCACAGCTCAGATTCAATTCACTTCACTGCATATTTTGGCAAAACAACAAGAAAAGTTCATATTCATTGCCTTTCCACAACCTGTGCCCCCTTGCACAAAAACTTACCATTGATGGTAACTTTGCCATCAATGGTAACTATCATGGAAACCTTGATTTTGATTGGCTGTTGAGCCCTTTTACCATGATCGTTGCCATTGATGGCAAAGTTACAGTCAATTGTAAGTTTTATGCAACGGGGCCCAGGGATATATGTATTTTGCCACACTCTGAGCTAGACTGGTTTAGCATAAATTATAACGCCAAAATAAAGATTACAGAGAGATATACATGTAAGGGACACCACTGCATGGAGTACAAGCATAACTGCAGAGGGTCAAGAGGTATGAATATCTTCAAGAAGTTGGGACAAACCAAGACTGTTGCTCCATAAATAGAGATACATGTCTTTCAAGGCCCATATACAAAAGAAAATAAATCAAAATCAACCAAACTGTTGACAAATCACTTGAACAGCAATTAAAATGTAATACATGTATATTGAATGCACTTCATGAAACTTTGGCTAAAACCCTTTACCGCACCTCTGTATTAAGTACGAAGTATTCCAAACTGATATACAAAAAAGAAAGAGAGAGATTTTTTTTCGATTTGTCCACAGCATTGTTCATCTTACCATAACCTTTCTAAACTTCCAAGCTACTGCAATAGAGAGAATGATTGAAAGTGGATACATATATGAGAAGTTACATGCCTTGTATTTATGCCAACAACGATTGTAAGAAGTACAGTATATACAATTATAAGACAGTAGCATTTCTTGGATCAAATAAACATTAAAAAAAAATTACAGTTAAGATTTATCTGTATAAATTATATTTTCAGTCTATATGAATAAGTCACGAGCCATTGCAAAGGTATATGAAGTTGTAATTTTCAAAAAGTTTTCATTAAAATATGCAAGGAATTGGGGAAAACAATTCTAAAATGATGTGGAATTAAAGGCAAATGAATTACTGCATTACCTCCTTCTGATGTATAAACAAGACTGGTGGCTGGACTGAACAACCCCGCTCCCAGTCCATTGACTGCTTGCACTCTGAATTGGTACCCTGTGTAGGGCTGCAGACCATCGACTGTGTAAAAAGGGTCACCAGTCTCTCCGGCTAATGAATATTCATCACTGAACTCAGCCTGGTATTGGACAGTGTATGTTGTGATTGGCAGGTCACTGGTAGGAGTGGGAGTGGCCCAGGTGAGACGAAGACTGGTAGATGTGATGTCAGAGATGGTGGGTGTAGCTACCTGGCCTGGAGCTGCAGAAATGAAATGAAATGAAATGAGATTCTCAATTGAAGAACTTCTAAATAATAGTCAGAATTAACAGATTTCCCACCCTGGAAGACCTGATTTTTCTTCAGGGCCCGTTGTACAAAACTTACCATTGATGGTAACTACCATGGAAACCTTAATTTTGATTGGCTGTTGAGTCCTGTTACCATGGTAGTTGCCATTGATGGCAAAGTTACCATCAATGGTAAGTTTTATGCAACGGTAACTGATCTACAAAGTATTAGAAAACTATCCCTCTCTCTACATACCTTGTAGTGTTGCCGTCACAGAGCCATAGGGGTTGGAAGCCGTACAGGAGTAGACATCGTCCATCCCTACACTCTGGCCAGTGATGACCAACGACCCATCAGGGGAGACCGAATGACCGGTCACTGAGGGGTGTGGGAGGGGTGTGGTCCCCCTCTGCCAGGTGGTGGTAGGGGCGGGAGATCCCTTGGTGTTACATCGGAGGGTGACGCTGGTAGGACCTGATGGGAAGGTTTCTGCAGTGGTGAGCACAGGGACACCTGGATATAATAACAATAATAATAATAATACTCATTTTGTATAAAGCGCTTATTAGAATCACTAAGCACTTACATATAGAGAGATGATATGAGAGGGACAGCTCTCATAGTCTAACGGATTCACAGGTACATGTCTACATAATTTTGTATAAACAATCTGCAATGGCAATAAATCAATGGCCTGTGAATCAGTGTCCTGGGGGGTGTTTCACAAAGATTCTAAGTCAAACTTAACACTAAGTTGGACTTAGAAATTATGGAGAGCCATATGAGCCTTAAAATAGAATATATTCAAAAGCGAAAATTGGAGTATCTTAGACTTTTCATAATCTCCTTGATATTAGAAAATAAGAATGATTTGAATCAACATTTTATGCCTTTTAAAATAACTTTAACAAAATATTTTCAAATATGCCAACGGCTTTCCATAATTTTTAAGTCCAACTAAGAGATAAGTTCAACTCTGGATCTTTGTGAAACACCCCCCTACAATGGTAATAATTTAATGGCACAGGCCTGCAAGTCAGTGTCCTGGTTATCAAAAGATGGAAAAAGATATAACTGCATTTCTCTTTATTTTTACGATATATTCAAGGGAAGGAGGTAGAGGAGGTGAATGTATGTGGTCACTTTGGAACCCCCCCCCCCCCCTTCCCCCTCCCCCAATATCCATAACTTCCACAAAACCATCGCAGATCGTGACCTATGGTATTGACCTTTGTGACCGTTTATGTCAAAGGTTACACAAGTTAGGAAATTAAGTTTTGTAAATATTGGACCTTCCATTGCAGAAAGTTGCTACACCTTACAAGAATATCTTTTCCATGTAAAACAAAGTCTCAAATATAATCATGATGTTTCTCTTTTTTTTCCTTTCAGATAAATAGTAATTCACTCTTAGAGATGTGTGAACGAGGCTTCTGGGTTTACCTTGCACAGACACTTGAACACTGGCATTCACACTGCCAAGGAAGTTAGATAAGACGCACACAAAGTCACCATCGTGCTCTGACACATTGGGGCTGTACACCACCAAGAAGGCAGTGTTATCCTGTATGCTGGTGCTGTACTGTGTAGCGACCATGGGAACAGGCTCCCCACTAGGTTGGAGCCAGGTCAGGTCAGGGGTAGGTTGACCTTTGATCTCACAACTCAGTAGAGCAAAGGCAGACTCTTCCATCGCACTCACAGGGGTGTTGGTGCTGGTTATCTGAGGAGGGACTGGAAGAAAAGAAGAAACAAGGTTAATGACAGAGGAGACTTCATAAGAAGGGCAAATGTGCCAAATATGCTGATGTTTCGTCAAGAATTCCTATTCACTTTTGTGCAAACGTCTGAAAGAAACATAAATTTGAGGCAACAAGTCTTTCATTGTAAGTAAGAGAATGCTCTGCACACTAAAGGTCCTGCAGTTTTAGTAAGGCTCTGATAAATTTTTGCATGGTATATTGGTTCTAGTTGATAAATAGCAACATTCTAACTATTATAAAGTGCTTTGCTTTTTTGTTCACTTCTCGTGTGGAAAGATATTAAGCAAATGAGAGGTGCAAAACAATTGATGTGCCTGCATGGCATATCAATTTCCTCCTAAAACAAATGGTTACTGCAAATTTACAGAAATTCTCTGTGAGGTTAATAAATGATGAGTTAAAATTTGAAATGAAATTGTGGTGTCATTTTGTCTTGCATTTACCCACAAATGTACGAGTCCTGTACGGGTTAATGTTAAGAAGAGAAGAAAATGTTATGTCTGTCCTTGGTACTTGCCCTGTAGCATTCTAATTGGGTTAATGACAGTGTTGAAAGGCAGAAAGTCCCTTTTGCAGATTTGGGCAAACTCCATGAAACTTGACAAGTGTTATTCTTCAAAATTTATCCTTCAGATATCATGAGTGAAATGTTAGTTATAGGTTCTCAAACTTCTTTGTAAGAAAAGTGTTTAAAATGTATCTTTCAGATATCGTGTGTGAAATTTTAGTTATAGGTTCTCAAACTTCTTTGTACGAAAAGTGTTTAAAATGTATCCTTCAGATATCGTGTGTGAAATTTTAGTTATAGGTTCTCAAACTTCTTTGTAAGAAATGAAAATCTAGTGCTATGAAATATTTTTCAAGTCTAGAAAATAAATCTGGAATTAAATCATTCAAAATTATTTGTTGAAAGCAGTTTCTGTTCTTTTCTTTTGGTGGAGGTTCCTTATAGTCAACTTCATCAATATACCACTGGATTGTTGGCTCAGTCAGTAGAGCGTCCGCCTCACGACCGGGAGGTCGTGGGTTCGAACCCCGGCCACGTCATACCAAAAGACGTTAAAAGATGGGAGTTGTTGCTACCTTGTTTGGCGTTCAACAATAAGGGATAGAACAACGTCGATCTGGCGCTGCTCAGTGGCTGCCGGGCTCACGATCAATTGGGCAAAAAGAATTTCCGTTTCGGTTTAATAAAATTTGGAGTGGACTATTAGGCTATTATTATTATCATTATTATTATTATTCAGGGAACTTTAGGTTTTTAGGTAGACCTACCAAAGGGACAAACTATCTTTAAAATGGTTATTCCTTATACCATTACCATTGACTGAGAGATATGCCACCCCGCTGACGCTACCAGCACTGTTCTCTGCTACGCACAGATACCATCCTTCGTCCCTCTGAGTGACCTGGGTCAACTCGAGGTCACCGTCCACCGACACGAAGCTCAGAGAGGCTCTCGTCGCAGGAGGGTTGATGCCCAGACCGATGCGGTTGCCTTGGTTACCGTCCGCATCACTCAAGTACCAGGAGATGACCGGTGTCTCACGGGCGTCGGCCCGACAAATGATGCTGACTGGGTGTGTCTCGTTGCCAGTGGTGTTAGAAGGGGCAGATGTGAACTTAGGGACATCTATAACGAAGCATTCAAACATGGTTTAACATTATACCTCAGTAACAACAAACAACTGACTCCAAACTGACAGACTTTTGCCAAATTCAGCCCGTCTTTACGACTGTTTTCGGTCTGATGTTGTTCTCATTGGTGTGTAGTTCGTTTCTACCAGAAAACTGTTTTAAAGGGAATATTTTCATGGTGGCCTCTCATACATGCCATTTAAAGACCATGCATTCACAGAAAGCAAGAAAAGTGGTCTTTATATACAGGTTTCACAGTAACGCTTTTCGTGAGGAAAATTATCTTCTAAAACTCATGTAAGTTATGCAATTTGTGTTTGGGGATATAAAATATATATTGTACGTGAGGTTAGAATTATTGTATTTAACTGGAAAAAATATTGGAAGGCATGATAGCTCAGTGAAACACCAGTGGTCTTGCAACTGGGAGGTCCCGGGTTTGAAAGCAAGTCGATTCCCTAGTGCCCTTTGGTAAGGCATTAATCCTCATTACCAAATCCCTTGGAGAGGACTTATATAAATCCGTTGGTCCCCTGGTTGTTTACTTCCAAGCACACACACATGCTTTCTCAGCAGTCAGGGCCCGTTTCATAAAACTTACCACTGATGGTAACTTTGCCATCAATTGCAACTACCATGGTAACAGGGCTCAACAGCCAATCAAAATCAAGGTTACCATTGTAGTTGCCATTGATGGCAAGGTTACCATCAATGGTACGTTTTGTGCAACGGGGTCCAGGTAAAACAAACAAAACAAATCAATTACGAGTGTGCTTACCAGGAGTGGAGAGTGTTGCAGTGACTTGGTTGATCCCAGCTGCGTTGGTAGCGATGCAAGTATATTCACCCGTATTGGTCTCCAGTAAACCATCTATTACAATGCTGGAGTTACTCAGTACCTCAATATTGGTTTCTGAATTAGACAAAGAAGTTAGAAAGCAGAATTCTCAGTAAGTAATAAAGTTTAAAGCCCCTCTCCACTAGTTTGGCCAAGTCTGGACCAATCATCATTCTTTCTCTCCAAAACCTTCCAAACCTTGTTATCTACTGCGAGGCACTCACCACAGTATGTTGCTGCCTTTTCATGGTTAATATTTTCTTCTTTAACCCTATTTAGCCCGGGCTATTTTGAAACTGCATAGCCCGGGGGGGGGGGGCTTCTAAGGCCCCCCCCCTAGGATCTCGGCCGTGAAACCACCGATCGCCGCGAAAATTTGCATACATGTCAAGTGAAGTGTATAGAATACTATGGTAATTTCAATTTTTTGAAAAATTCACTCATTTGCATATTTATGGTAATTTATGCAAATCAGGTCATCAAATTCAAATAATTTGATGAATAATAAATTCATCGAATAATAATACAACACAAAAATTGAAAAACCAGGGTTATTCCTTATGTTATTTATTGTTTTGATAATTTCTTATGTATATTTCTTTGTTTTTTTAACTTATGTATTTTTTTTATTTTTTTTAAAATTTCATTTCCAACTATAATTCAACTATTTTGACCCCAAAATAAACACCTTAACTATAAACAAGACCAAATAACCAATGTTTTATCTCTTTATTTGAAAAATGAGATTTCCATATGTTTTGTACACAAATCACAAAAATGAGCGATTTTCGGGCTGACATGCAAAGACAAAAGGACACGTGACTTTGTAACGGTAGGTCCGATTTTCGTAAAAATTTCTTTCAAAAGATGCGCAAGACTCGAAAGAAAAAAGTCACAAAATTTCAGTGCAAGATTTTCTTGCGTTAAAAAATTATCGCGAAAAATGTCGAGGGGGGGGGGCTTCTAAAGCCCCCCCCCCGGGCTAAATAGGGTTAAGCCTATCTGCACTAGTTTGGCCAGGAGGGATTAGATCTCAGTGCATGGTCACTGACAGGTGGTTATCTCATCAAATCAGCTCTCACTTAACATTAAAAAAGGGGACCATGGGGACCAATGGTCACCGATTAGGCATTGTTTGGTATATAGAGGGTGCAGGTAGCTATAAGTAGTGCAGTGGGGCTTTAATCAGTCACAGTCTTGCTCATCAAACAGATTGATGATGCTCAGCTATACCAAAGCAATATTCACTATTGCACTAATTCTGTGCTGGGTCCAACATTTGAATGCATATTTACATGTACCAAACTAGGCTGAGTAAGTTGCTATGTCAGGCAGCCTGCAGCCAGGTCTTGCAAGGATGAGACCTATTATTTTAAAGCCATAACCTATATGAGAAGATTGAAACTAGTCCAAAATCTTATTTTCTGAGCTGTATTTTCAATATCTTAAAACTATTTAAAAACTATTTGTTTGACTATTTTATTTTTGACTAGGGTAGTAGCAGTACTTACCAAGAACCAGAGGGCTGCCATCCTTCTGCCACTGAATTGATGGCATGGGATCTCCTGAAGCCTCACAGTCTAATGTGACCTTTGACCCAGGGTCAACAGTAAGGTCAACGGGATGGACGATGAACTGGGGAGGAACTGGAACAAACGAGAAGGAGAATATGAGAAGGTGTTAATAGCTACCATACCTCAAAGTTTCAATTACAAGGGAAACAAAAAAATAGGGTCAATCTATACAGGTGGTAGATTAAAAGCAGGTTTGACTGTAATTTTCTAAACCTTTATTGTAGAGTAATCGTCCTTTAAAAAAAAATACAGATGATCTTTCAGTCGTTAATTAAGTTATATTACATATGTCTGGAGCAAGCAGGGTATCAACTCATAACATTTAACACAGGATTAATGCCCTTTTTGACCTGACCAGATGATATTTTCAATTTATTTCCTCAGGGCTTGGCAAATTTCAAAATAGAGAAATATATAATGAGTAGAAGAACTGCAGTAGCGAATGATTATCCTCACAGTTCAAACTGTTTTCCTGTTTTCAATCTACATTTCCGAGTAATGAAACCATTCAGACAAAAAGCAATCTAATAAGCCAGGTCACAGTTGCAGTCTGAGCATGAGCAGATAAAGGTCATTGCAGAACAAATTTTGAAATACACGGAGACAAAATACTGGATACGTGCTCATAAAAGTTATGTTATCATTATTCATTCATGCACATGCAGTCCACTCCATGTACAAAGTGGGACCTCTTCATGTTTTGAAGATCTGTGGATATTAGGGGTCATTGCAGTAATGTGCTAACCGTGAACTAATCTATTTCACACTTACCATGCACGGTCAGGTACGCTGACACGTTTCTGACACCAAGCTCGTTTCCTGCGCTGCATGTATACACCCCCTGCTGCGGCTCTTCCACATTGTTAATCCTTAGATCACCATTGCCTAGGACCTCAAACTTGAGATCGGTCAGTAGGAGCTGACCGTTGAATAGCCATGTGATGACCGGTGTGGGCGTGGCGGCTGCTCTGCATTCAAAGCGAGCGAGTTCGCCCTCTATAGCCGTCTGGTCAGTCGGGGAGGACGTGATGACAGGAGAACCTAGAAATTGGTGATTGGTGATATTACTTTACTTCTGGATCCCAAGGATATACCTATAACTATGATCTAAATGCACTATAAAAGTCTAATCAATGAAATTAACAGCAGAGTTTGCAGCTCTTTATGTTGGCAAACATCTCTGCCACTGCTTTTTCACTGCTGGCAGTAGATACTGAATATACAGTATATAATTTTCAGAGAATCGCGTTGAAAAGAGCCATACTAAAGCTTTTCGTCTTGCACTCATCAGAGTTAAACGCAAGAATGAAACAGAGAGCCGAAATCAAACAATATAAACGGAAACTAAAAGGAATAAGGCGCAAATATAACAAGCTCTGATTGGCTGTCTAAGGTAACAGTAAATATTTTTCAATTCAACTCAATTCAATTTCGGTTTTATTACAAATACACCAAATAAGAAGTCCAAAGACTAACAATAATTGGCTTACAATGAATCATATAAAAATGCATTAAAAACAGTAGATTTAAAAATTCAGTAATAAGTTAAAGTAGCCTACATTGCTCACATTGTTTCATACAAAAATGCATTAAAAACAGTTGATTTAAAAATTCAGTAATAACTTAAAGTATGAAGAAAAGAAAAAAGAGTGTAAGTTATAAAGTGGTGATAATTAGTTTGTCAGTGAATTGAGAAGAAAGAAGAAATAAAGAGTGAAAAGTGGAAGAGAGGGAGAGGGAAAGGATAACAAGAAAAAAAGAAAAGAGAGTTCAATTTATGACAGAAAAATATAAGCAAATGAACGAGAATTGAGTTGATTCAGCTTAATGAAGCATTGTAAAAGTAAAATGTACATAATACGGAAATGTAAAATGATACATTAATACGAATGCCATTATGGAATTGTTATTATACTGTTTAAAATTGGTGAATGTCAATGACCTATACATATTGGTGAAAATTATTAATGAGTAATTATCACATTGTTAGAAAATTAAGGAGAGGAAATAAAAGCCAGAAATAGAGAAACAGTGGGAGAGGGGAGGAGGGAAAGGAGAAGGAGAGAGAAAAAGCTAGAGAAAGGGAGGAAGAGAGAGAGAGAGACGGAGAGAAGGAGAGAGTTCGAAAAATGACAATACATTGTAAACAGATCTAACAAACGAACAAAAGAGGGAACTGTCGATTGTTTGTAGCGCTGGGTTCTGCAACGTGGTAGGGACAAATGATTGGAGTTTCTTAAACTGCGGCAAGTAGTCACATGGCGCGGTTGTGGCAGGAGATGGCGGTGTCTTAGAGAACCCAGAAGTGATTTCGCAAATCGCGTGAGGATCTCAACACGTCGGCTATCAAAAAATTTCAATGATATAATGATGTACTGTTTATATCTATAACCAGCAGAGCAAAAGCAATGACACATTCAGGGAATAATTTTCCTCAAATATTTTGATTAGCAATTTCAGCTGATGGATAAATATTTCAAATGAAATTCTGTACATTTATATGGAAGAAAACTGCTAGCAGTCATGCAAAAATGCATAGCAAATTGCGATGCGATACCAGGAAAATTATTCCCTGACATTGCCACATTGATGCCTTGTCGTTGCTTAGTCCATGACCTCTGCCAACAATGCGGTTCGGTTCTTGCATATGCTAGAAATTGGGAAACAGTAGTCCTGTAGATAGCTACAAAGGCTAACATATGTGTGAACACCCCTTTAATGTATACTGGAGGGTGTTTCATAAAGCTGTTTCGTAAAGTTACGCATGACTTTACAAACGACTTGAATATTAAGTGCCAGATAGGACACCCAAAGTTGTTCATGTTTTAACAAACTGTGACTATATTTCCAATAACCTCAACTAAATTCTGGCAAAAAATATGCTTTGCATTAAAAAAGTTTGTTACAATAAGATTGTTCATGTACATCTGCACAGTTCAGTTACGCATGACTTTACAAACGACTTGAATATTAAGTGCCAGATAGGACACCCAAAGTTGTTCATGTTTTAACAAACTGTGACTATATTTCCAATAACCTCAACTAAATTCTGGCAAAAAATATGCTTTGCATTAAAAAAGTTTGTTACAATAAGATTGTTTATGTACATTAGGAATGTACATCTGCACAGTTCAACTTTAGGCGATGCAGTTAAAATTGATTGAGCATCCCTTTTGGCTTTTCATATTTAAGTCGTTCGTAAAGCCATGCGCAAGTTTACGAACAGCTTTACAAAACACCCCCCTGAACGTACAACTTACTCCTGACTGTGAGTGATGCTGAGGTTGATGTAGATGATACCGTGTTGGCTGCACAACAGACGTAAGTCCCTGCGTGACGATTCTCAACATCAGGAATCACTAGAGAGCCGTTAGACAAGACTTCTACTCCAAACTGTAGACCACTGGAAACACCCAACACTCCTGTTATATGGGCAAAAGACACAAAACATGAGCACAAGTGCATTTTGCTCGTAGAATCCAGATAACTGTCTAAAATGAAGTAATATTTTCTACCCATGAGACTATAAATTTCATTAGGAACACATATTCTTGACACTAAAAACATTCAACCCAATTCATGGATACTGTAAAGTTGTTAGCTCTTAATGTAAATATTATCTGTAAATTTGTGCAAAATAGGTGATATGATTGGTTTAAAAAATTGGTATACCATTTGTATGTATTTTTGCTTCGGCAAAGTAAGCAAAAGTCTGTACAAGAAATAAAAACCTACATTACCTGGTTCAATTCCTATACCGAACGGGATCCTTTATTTTGGTTCATTTACGCTTAAAAAAATATATACAACAATTAGGGTCAACATACTCACTATCAGGGTGTTAAGATATAGACATTTTATGTTTACATCATTACAACATAAAACAAAAATGAAAAATGGATGTGGTATATACCACTTCATATATGAACAAACTTTTACAGGTCAAAATTGTTGGCATCTTACCTAGTTCAGGCAATGGAGTGTTCCATGTTATAGCAGGGGTGGGCATACCATCAGCCTCACAGTCTAGTAGTGCTGACCCTCCTGTCTCCAAAGTGGTATCTTCCGGTGGTTTGGTAAAACTTGGTGCCACTACAAGAAAGTGAGGAACCAGGAGTGATACAACATGCATCGAGTTCAAAATTATCACAGCATTCAAAATCAGATGATTGTTATCTGCTATCGATTTTCATCACGTGTACGTGTATCAGTTATCTTTGCTGTCCAAAGTCGACATTTCTAGTTTCTGTTCCGAAGAAGAAATACAAGTGTGTGATGCTTAGCAGAAACAGAAGGTGTAAAGGTGTCTTTATTTATACAAGCCTCTGCCATAGCATTTAATGTATCTATGGATCTTATTTACATGTGAAAAAAATTTGCTTTATAAATAATAATGTATATAAAGTGTACTTTTTTCATTCTTCATAGTAGAATTAAATCTTGAATTTCATGGATTGTATTTCCACGTTTTGTAGACATTTACAGATCTGAAGATGGAGCATACAGGTATCAACAAAAAGCTTCATATTATAGAGGTCAGGGGTCAGTTTCTCGAAACTGTCATAAGTCTAGAATCGTGGACATCCCATAGAAACGTGTTTTAATCTTATAACACACGTTTCAATAGAATGTCCAAGCAGTTAGACTTATGACACTTTCGAGAAACAGCCACCATATTCATTGATTACATGAGAAACCTGGTTTTACTTTTGTTCTTCCTTCCTTCCCTTTGTTTTGAGGGAGGGAAGGGGGGGGGGGGGTGCATTCTTACCTTGGACTATAAGTTGGACTCTAGTAGAGACTGTAGTAATTGAGTTGCTTGCCGTACAGACGTAGAACCCACTGTCTGAGACCTCTATGCCTGTTATCCTCAGCCAGCCAGCAGCTGGCTCCTGGACCCGATTCGTCGGTAGATCACCAACCTCCTAACATGAGAAGCAATTAAAAGATACATATTCCAGCTAGAGCTCCATCTTATAAACAGTTGCGTTTAATCGCAACTTATTTGCGAATGATATCAATCACCAACCTCTCAACATGAGAAGCAATTAAAAGATACATATTCCCAATAGGGCTCCATCTTATAGACAGTTTATGAACTTATTTTGCGATTGATATCAATCGCTACTATGCACATAAGAGATAGGAGGCTGTAAACTTGTGATTGATTTGCAGACTTGTGATTGATTCGATTCAATCGCAACTCTTCATCAGACAGCTAGGCTCAGGAAAGTACCACAAATTATTTTAGATGGCACTGGTCCCACAACTTAGTTATTTGTGCCATTGATCTTCAGTCCAGCAGTCAAATGAAATATATTGCTAAGTGTAAACCTAACCCTTTCCTACCATGTGCCATAGCCAAACGTTTAGCCGCGTAAAGCTAACCAATATCCACAGTTTATCAGTAAAAAAATGGCGACGTTTGCCCAACTTTGTATTAATTGTTATCTGGGATATCTTTAGAATGAAGTGACTCACCTTCCTCCACTCAATGGTTGGTGTAGGACTCCCTGAAGCACCGCATGGGAATGTCACCCTACCCCCCACCACCACCGACTGGTCAGTTGGGGTAGCCGTAAAGATGATCTGCTGCATAGGGTCTGTGACCGTTAGCAGGGCTGATGCTGTGTTCTCACCCCAGGCGTTGGCAGCTCTGCAGGTGTAGTAACCACCGTCTGTCTCCTGGGTGTTGGTGATGGTCAGGAGGGTAGAAGTAGCTGTAAACCGACCGCCGGTCTGGTTAAAGATAGGACAAGATTTCAGGGGTGTCATTAGTGAAAAATCAGTGACAGTTTTTGTTAAAAGCTACTGAAATCCGTGTTTCTGATTGGTTATCAGCAGATTTGTCACTGGTTTTTGTCATTTTTCATTGAAAAAAGGCTTTGTGAAACAGGTCCTAGGACTTATGTAAGCAGGGCCCCGTTGCACAAAACTTACCATTGATGGTAACTTTGCCATCAATGGTAAGTACCATGGAAACCTTGATTTTGATTGGCTGTCGAGCCCTTTACCATGGTAGTTGCCATTGATGGCAAAGTTACAACCAATGGTAAATATTATGCAATGGGGCCTAGATATTGTACATAAAATAGTGAATATCTCAGTTATTCTATTCACATAATGCAGTGATGTTATAGGCATACTGATTCTGACTGCCTATATGAACAAAGCACATATACTTTTGAACAAATTATGCTTGTGAAAAGAACACAAACATAACGATTCATATTAGTTAATTTTACTTTGATAACTTGAGAAGCTGCATATCACAGCTGCTAATTGTATATTTTTAAGTCATTCAGTTTCAACACACAGCTAGAGTCTGAGACAGCTTTGATCTGCCAATTAACAGCATCAATGTAGCAAGTATAATGAGTGTACAAGTCAATTCTTGATAACGATACTTAAAGACCCACTGCACTACTTATAGCTACTTGCACCCTCTATATACCAAACAATGCCTTTTCGGTGACCATTGGTCCCCCATGGTCCTCTTTTTCTTATGTTAAGTGAGAGCTGATTTGATGAGATAACCACCTGTCAGTGACCTTGTAGGGTGGTCTAATCACTCCTGTAAACTAGTACAGATGGGCTTTAACATAGATTACTTTCAACATTGCTAATTAGGAAATTGTAAATCCGTACTGCTGCTTCCTGAATATCCCAAAGTAACCCCCTTCCTTACTCGAGAACACCCTGCTAAACAATGGAATAGTCCACATAGTCTACTCACTGTAATGACATTGTCTCGTGGATTGAGCCAATCCACTGTAGATGCGGGGCTACCATTCACCTCACAAAGAAAGGTTGCAGTCCCTCCCAAGATGACTGTTATGGGCTCAGGTGTAACAAAGAAGCCTGGTCGACCTATTTTTTTCAGAAAAATTAATAACGGACAAAAATAGAGAAATCTTTGTTAATCTTTAAAATGTGATAGCAGGTTCTGAGAAGCCCTGGGCCCTGTTTTACAAAACATGTTATCAAAGACATGTAACAATAAATATTATATACCTCACTTAAGAAATCCAGCCATCTGATTGGTCGAATTGCATTCATAAACTTCAACTGTTCCTGTAAAATTCCCGGTAACCATGCTTAAAACATTTCAATATTTTTAATAACCATGGTTATTAAAAAAATAGGTCAGTCTCCATGGTTACCCCATAGGTTTACATGTTAAAAAATGGTTTGAGCGATGGAGGATACCATACGTGTGCGAAAAATTGGTCGGCAATTTCAATACAATTGAATCTCGATCGATCTTACCGACAATTTTATCTTGCATTGTTGACATGAAGACGAAAATAAACTCTCAAAAACAAAAAAACAACATCTGCCGATAGATCTTGATCTAAGTTCGTGCCAATATGCATTGCAAAAGTAAAAGAAGGGTCCGTTTCATGGAGCTTTTGCGAAGCATCCCTCACGCGTAGCCGTTTTCAATCCATTTTAATGTATATATTGGAGAAAACTGCCAAGCATGTTAACGGCGCGCGATAGCCGATTGGTCTAAGCGTTGGTTTTCGATACACCTCTTGTTGTACGCAAGAGTTCGAATCCTGTCTTCGACAAAAATGAAAATTATTTTTTATTTTTTATTTTTTAGTCTATTTTTTTTCGGCATATAAAAGTATTAATGACTGCTTTAATATTCGAGAAATAGTTGTTTTCATACGCTCTCGGGAAGGTTACAATTGGGCTATTCCCCTCGGCAAGCCTCGGGGAATAGCACAATTCTAACCTTCCCTTGAGCGTAATAAAACAACTATTTCTCTCAAAGCAGTCATTAATACTATAATATGTATGATCTACTAAAACTGCATTTAATCATTTGTAAATGATTTGTCATAGGAGAGTAGCAGTTATCATTAAAAAGGAACAGTATCATGAAATGGTGCCTTGAAGTGAAGTGCTCCTATCAATTTCCTGGACTTTTCCCTTGGTTGTAGCAATTATCATTGTCATTGTGAAGTATGTTACACTTTATGTCATCATAAGAAAACTGCCTCTGTTTTGCCACGTCATATCCAAACGTGCCATTAGTTGATGACTAGGCTTGGTAAGGTTCTATGAATATAGGTATGTCTTCATCAGCTCGAGATTGCCAAATAGCCCGCTATTTCTGATTCGGGAAATAAGCCCGAAGATACAAATCGCGCCTTCGACTCATCAGCTCAAGACTCGACCTCGAGCAATTAGCTAGAGATATTTTGCTCAGCATTCACGCATAGTGCGAGTCTTCAGGCTGGTGAAGATGCACCGGACAAATAGCAGGATATTTTGCGAACTAGCCCAAGATATCTTGGTATGATTATCTCGACCAAATATCCCACTAATTGCAACTGCAGGCTCATGAAGACGCAAATTAGCTTGATAATTTGCGATCGGGATAGTTAAAATATTGGGTTATTTGGCAATCTCGAGCTGATGAGGACAGGCCTTACGAGCCTTGGCCACTTCTACCTGATTGAGTTGAGGTAGTCGATCATGACAAAATCATCGAACCCAATAATTGATAGCCCTGCTGCTGCATGTTTGGCATTAAATCCTTGAACTGACAAACTCACCAATCAGAGTCACTTCTCCCAACTGGCTGAACCTCGTAAGACCAATCAAAAGCTGATTGGTTGCTAGGCAACGGTAGCTTCCTCCATCCTGATGTTCCAGCTCTTTGACTTCTAGCTTACTCGTTGTAACTCTGCCCGTTTCTGATGTTGTAATATCTGTTGTCATGGAGATGTCATCTCCACTGAGTTGCCAGGTGATAGTTGCCATGGGAACACTGGCTATGGAGCACTGGAGTGTGAGGGCGGAGCCTAGGTTTTGAGTAACACTAGTTGGGCTTGTTTGGAAGCTTATACCGAGACCTGGTAGAAACGTTGTCAACAAGATGGTTTGTTAGACATGTTGAATAAAAGATGTAAGAGTGGTAAGAGCAGCTTTCCGTCTTTGCCTACAGATACAAACAAACTCTGATGGCCGCTGGTTCGAATCCGAGTCACCTCTTTGGATGGTGAGGTTAAAGGTCATTCCCCAGATGTGAACAATCATAAATGATTGATTTATGTCTGATAAAACTCAATTTCACATGCAAACCCTAAAGCAATACATCGTTCTTGGTTAGCTCAAAATCACCATCTGCCTGGGGGGAGTTTAAGATTGTAAAATTACAGCACAATATTTGTTGAGATAGTTGAGGTCAGAAACAAGCAAAGTCATTAAAAGTCTTGGCGGTGGTAATATGGATAACATTTAAACTAATTGCTGTAGTTTTATAACATAAAGGTAATGAACAATGCAAAATTTTGAAAATCAGTCTGAGAGCGAGAGAGAGAGAGAGAGGGGGATAGAAAGAGAAAGGGAGAGGCAGAGAGGGACAGAAAAGGAAAAAGCTTGATTGCTTGAGAGAAGGTATGGAAAAATAATACTCACTTGCCAAAGCCAACGTCACCACATCACTCTCAATCCTCTGCACTCCACTCTGCACCCTGCACTGATAGTTCCCAAGCACCCCCTGGGTCACCATCTCAGTGTACAGGGTACCATTAGAGAACACAGCTAAGCCATCATCGCCACCGAGCACCGTCTGACCGCCCCTCACCCAGGAGTAGGTTGGTTCCTGACTGCCGATGCTGGCCCTGGCAATGCAGTGCCACCAGAGGGCTTGGTTCAAGAGGACGGCCTGATTGGATGGGGCTTGGGTGAACTGTAAAACAGCCAGAGCTAAAAAAAACACAGAAGTTATACACAAAATGTATAATTGCATTATTATAGTGGTATTAATAGAAATGTTTACAATATTGATTTTTTAAACTCAATAAAACAAAAAAGCATACAATTCGACAAATAAAAAACCCATTTCATGCCGAAGAATTGGTGTCAAACTAACCTAATTCTTATGCAATACCCCAAGGGCCCCAAACATGTCTCTGAAAAACACCAACCTCAAACTTTCCACAATCATTTTAAAATTTAAAAACATTAATTCAAAATTTAGAAAAAATTATGACGAATGCCTCATTAAGGAGTTTACAATCCATCAAATCTTCTTCTAGAAATGGACTGCCCAAGCTGCACAAGTGAACATAAAAACCAGGGTTTGGAAAAAAATAAAAGAAACAGAATATAGGTTTAGGTTTAACATTGACTTACTGAATCATCCTAGACTACATGAATATTCTAAAAGATTCTTTTATTTTCTTTATTCTAGAGGAAGCAGATATTCTCATTTCCAAAATAAATCTACATGTATTTGCAAGCCATGAATTTGCCCACATAACATTTTGTGAATGGGCGATAGATGATACCTGCACAATTGCACAAATACCTTTGAAATGATGAATTCAATTTATTTCAAATTTGTTTGGTGTTTATAAGTGTAATCTGAACTCTTTCAATAAAAAAAGACAATGCAAATCAATAAAAAAGGGGAAATATTTCTCAAAAGGATCTACCAGTTTATTATTATTATTTAAACTATTATTATTTTATTTTTGTCTTATATAATTCTAAATTTATTCATCTATTTATTTATTTATTCTTTATTTTTATTTAATTTTTTGTGGGGGGGGGGGGGGGGGGTCAAATTAAAGCTCATGAAATTTATTTATTTACCATATCTACTAGTTACGCAGACAAGAAACAGGAAAATCAGTTCACAAGCCATGTAGAGCCCCATGCCGCCCAAGTCAAACACGGTCAGTCTCCAGCATAACCTGGGAAGAAACAAAAACACATGAAGCAATCAAAAAAGTTAAAAAATCCATCTCTTACCTGTACTCTTTCATTATTCTCTCTTTTGTCTTTTGATGTAGTAGTACTAGTAGTAGTACTAGTAGTAGTAGTAGTAGTTTCATTCAGAAAATGTTGACAACATATTTTACTCTTTAAATGTTATAACTGCATAATTACATCATGTATTATTTCACGATTATTTTATATTAGTTGTTAAGTTCATTAGAATCAGTAATTAATATAAAGATTTTATTCTTGTATGTATTATAATTGTAAACTGAATTGTATGAGTCTCCTGACTATTTATTCAGTATGTTTCTATTTAAAAATAAACCAGAATTGAATTGTAGTAGTATAGAAGTAGTATACACTATACAGTGTAGTGTATAGAGATTACAACTTTTAACAAATTCATAACTTTCTTATATTTAGTCAGATTTGATTGAAACTTGCATCAGTTTGCTTCTCTGATTTTTCTGTTTTGTTTTAGAGTAGTTGTCTCCTTGGGTTGGATCTCCCTTTAAAGCTGGGAGTGACTATAAAGGGAGGTTACACCGTGGTGCCGACCCCAAGGGCGATGTGCAGGGGAGAAACTACCACTGGCCGGGTAACTGACTGCAGAGTAAATCTTGCACTATCAGTTCCATATGTCTCGTACCTGTCATCCCTCCTTGGCGTGGGTGTTTGCTCAGCTGTATATATACCCCATACTAAAACGTAGGAGTATAATTAGGGAAACGTTACTCGAATATAAAAGGGTGAGGATGGTATGCAGAGAGTTAGGAGGGGGTAACTTGTTTGCAGAGTAGATAGCTCACATCAACAGTTTCTCTTCCGTCCCCCCTGCTACCTCCTTTCTCTGTGGTGTTTGTCGAACCGCCCCAGCCGATAAAGATTAATTGTTTACTTCCCAGTCCCAATCAAAGGGAATTATTAAGGATTAGTTAGTTATATACCGGTACTGTTTTAGTTCAAGGGTCACAAAGTCCACAACATTGGATGCCTGTGCTTACTCCAGTTCTCTCAGTATTCTTCATCACTTTTTTGACTTAGGATCTTAACGGAGCAGGCACTGCGATGCCCATGATTATATGTTAAGTAACGGATATAAAAGATGGATGTAGGGCTGTCAACTTTGGGGAACTGCTTTGAGGGAGATTGTATGCAATTTTTTTTTGGGCTCAACACTCAACAGGGAAGGGGGTGTTGGGTAAGAAAAAAAAATTGAAGTGCTCACTACCCCCTGTCTACCGTAATGAGGATCTGACGGTAGATAACTTCACACAGGCGCGCGCCCGCCCGCCATCCACCATCATCACCATCAACCTATGCACTTGTATTGTGCAGCTGGGGGCCGTTTCTCGAAACCAACTCCATGACAGTCATATCTTTGTCGGCGACCTACGGAGATGTCATGAAGTGGATAAACCGTTTCACGAAGCCATGACAGACATGATATCGATATATCGCGATACTAGCAGCTCAAGAACATAGTCTTCGTCACGATCCATTTGATTTATCACGAATAACCCAAAACAAGTTTTGGGGCTAAAAATGTTCAAAAAGAAATAGTATATACATATAAATTTCTCCTAAAATAAATAATAAATAGTGACATTATCAAATGTAGATCATCAAACGATTTGCATATTTCTGTAAAGATTCTTAAATTGAAGAAAAATTGGTGAGTGTTTTTTTTTTGACAGTCCAATCACAAGGTAGTTGAAGGATACCGTAATGTAATAGTTTATCAATACATACTTTTTTTGTTTTATGTGACGAGGAATTTTTAAAAAAATACCTTTTCTCAACCAGTTTTATTCTAGAGTCTCAAAAATACTCGTTATATAATTGAATTTGGTATTGAAAATATAATTTGGAAGAAGTAATTAGAGAGGGAATAATAATGCACATAGGCCCCAAAGATATGATGGTATCCTAAGAAAAGACTATGGATCGACTATGGACAACGGTGTGTAACATTCTTATCTCTTTTATTCATATGTTGTAGTTTAATGATTTGTGATTTAATGTTTATATTCAGCTTTTTAAAATTTTTGTATAATTTGTATTATCACTTCTTTACATTTGCATTTCGCATCCCAGAGAATTACGTACCGAACTGGTCTATATTTTTCTCAAAATGATAGTGAAACTAATCGTATATTTCGCGGCCCATGGAATAGCAACAAACTGAGTAACTGATTTGTGATGGCGCTTTACACTTGTTTACAGCAATTAAAAAGATATGACGGGTTCGGAGCAGTGACAACTCATTGTCGCGGAAGTTGTCGCTCATCTTGGCAAAAACGGCTTCGTGAACCACTTAGCTGACAAGTTGCGCGTCAGTGGCGAGATGTCGTTGATCTTGTAGTTATGACGGTTTCGAGAAACGGCCCCCTGTTTGCCGTGAAACCTGTTAAAAGGTGTATCTACCGGTACTATTAATATCAACGTTTTTCCTAAAAATCCACCCAAAAAAAGAAAGTAAATTGACACGAAACAGGTAAGAAACATGCACCTTTTCAATCATGATCTAATTTACTTGGAGATTTTGATGAATATTTACTTCATTTTGGGTACGCTGGCCTAGCTAGAGTCTATCATGACTTTGTTTTACTTTTAGTAGGGTAGCTCTCCACGCCGGAGTTACGGCTCAAATTTTGGATAGACTTCTAAAGTAACTAGCGCCACACCAACACCAACACCGAACTTGAAATCATGAATTTCCCAATCCCTAGTAGGGGCTGGTGTTGTAAATGGGAAAATTACCTCATGATCATGATGTAATACTAATAAAATAAATCATCAATGATCAACACCAACCGCGATACTCTGTTCAATTCAGCAGATGACATTCAACAGCTCTCAACAACAACACAGACTACCCCGGGAATGCATCATAATTTCTGAGGTCAACCTCAACACTAGGATGATTTCAAGTTCATTGTTGTAGCTGGTGTTGGTGTTCTCACAACACCGACCGAACTTGAAACCACTCACTCAGTGATCACGCCGCGCCGCACCCCGGTCCCCGCCCTATCCTAAAGCTAGGCGGCTGCGCGGCGGCACTCGGCCTACGCCAGGCCAGGCCAGCAGACTCCAGGCTCACACGAAAAATAACAAAAATTAAATAAGTTATAAAGTCGATCAACTTCAAATATATTTATTTCGAATGATCACGTTTCTATCACGGTTAATCTATGAAGCGTGACTTACTGAATCCATATGACTGGGATGAGAAAATGACGATAAATTTGACATGAACAAAAAAAAATTCTCCTGCCGTTGTTTCAATACAAATTGAAATTGCTGCTGCTACGGACGCTATTTCGTAAGGTTGTAAGTTAAGTGTAAACTTGGATAGCCAATTTGATTACCAGTTGCAAATGACAACCAAGGCCCTCATAAAAGGATAATAAAGTAATAATACATTATTTTAATAAACATTTTCGAATTATTAAAGATTATAAAAGTATCTTATATGACTAACTTTTATAATTTTTTTCATTCTAGAATCGAAATTACTCAACAGTAGACCCGTGATTAATTTGGCAGCTAGCGCTGCTATACTTGAAAACGAGATGTGCTGCTAGCTTTCACTTGGTGCAAGCTCCTTCAAATCCTTGTTCTTAAAAATTGTAAAATTCAGTATAATCTTTGCCTCGAAGACTGAAATGAATGACCAGGCAGACAGAACATTATGGGTTGGGAATCTTGACCCAAGAGTGACTGATGAAATACTCTTTGAGCTGTTCTTACAGGTGGGTAATCTTGATGACTAACTGTAGTGTTAGTGTGAGTGTGCCGACTGTGATTGTAATTTGTATGTGGATGAATGCGTTTAAGATGTTCAGCGGACAATAACCCGCACCCACGCCGCCTCTAGCGGGCCGTGGTGGAGCGCGTGTGTTACCACTACTAGTACTAACTAGACCTAGTACTAAGCTAAGGTACTAGTCTACTAGACCGAAAGCTTCAGTCTCTATAATCGTCGGTTGTTCCACTGAGACTACGTCTGGCTCCACTAGACCTCGGTTATAGGGACTGAATGACTGCCTATGCCATCGTATGTTGAAGATATCACGGCTAGATTTTAGCCGTTAGTTTAGGCCCCTCCCACAAACATGAGATGATGAGTCATGACAAACTTGCCACGGCCGTATTGTTATGCCCCCAAAATCCCCCAAAATTTCATTTTACCTCGTGCATGTCCAATTTTAAATTAGGCCTAGGCTTTAATACATCGGTTCCACTTACTAACTTGATTGAAATAATCCGTTTAATGGTCCCTTTTAAGGAAATTATGGGTCAAAATCGACATCCATGTTGAAAATCTTGCAAGCCGTGTTAAACTCTCGCTGCCGTCAATCTCATCTCTTCTAGTCTACGCCGAAGGCAAAATGATTATGAAGGAAAAACTGTGCGCCATCTACACGTTCGTAATGGCGTTATCACAGTTTTTCCTTCATAATCATTTTGCCTTCGGCGTAGACTAGAAGAGATGAGATTGACGGCAGCGAGAGTTTAACACGGCTTGCAAGATTTTCAACATGGATGTCGATTTTGACCCATAATTTCCTTAAAAGGGACCATTAAACGGATTATTTCAATCAAGTTAGTAAGTGGAACCAATGTATTAAAGTGACTGGGTAACATTGTTGAAGGTTGATGAAAAAAATTGCTTAATTTTTGTATAAAATGTTACTTACTATATTCCTTCTACTATACTAACCCTCTGACATGCAAAAAATCCTGAACAAATTCTCAAACCACAAAGATATCTATGGTTTTCTTTGAAGGCGTCGATGTGAGGCACCCTCTAACAGTGATTAACAGTAAATTCTCCTAACCATTTTTGAATTTTCCCAACCGTTTTTCCATGAGAAAAATACATAAAACAGGCTATAAAAATCTGTCAACACTTAACTGTCTGGAATGGAATGTAGAGCCATTTTATTGCTTTGTGACGATTTACATTCACCTAAAATGTAATTAAATTGTCCTTGTCTTGATGCTGAACAGGCTTTGATAAGTAGCAGAATAGAAGTAGAATAATATAGTTGAGAGAATTAAGGAATCGATCAGATCAGTTTTTCCCAATTTGTACCATGAATAATGATCCGTTTTCACTCAAATTTTCAGATTATCTTTAATTGTACATCTAGCATTGAAGTCACTACCTTAGCACCACTATCTCTCATCTGAACAATGTTACCCAGTCCCTTTAAAGCCTAGGCCTAATTTAAAATTGGACATGCACAAGGTAAAATGACATTTTGGGGGCATAACAATACGGCCGTGGCAAGTTTGTCATGTTTGTGGGAGGGGCCTAACGGCTAAAATCTAGCCGTGATATCTTCAACATACGATGGCATAGGCAGTCATTCAGTCCCTATAACCGAGGTCTAGTGGAGCCAGACGTAGTCTCAGTGGAACAACCGACGATTATAGAGACTGAAGCTTTCGGTCTACTAGTCTACATGGTCTAGTGCAATGCAGTGCCTGGTATTGTAACATGTATGGAACTAGTGTAGATTAAAACTGACATTTGTCATCCTCCACACACAAATTCATGCAAAAAAATATATTTAAAAAATTGACTTGAAAACACATCATCACAAAAGACATCAGACAATTAAATCTAGATCTAACAATAGTTAGAGTCTAGTCTTAACCGAGTCGGTCCTGAGCAAAATTTGAAGAAATTATATTTTTAATTGTTGTAGATCTACAACCAAAGAGGTCGATATACTGTTAGACTCTAGAAGAAAACTGACAAAGTAGACCTATTAGTACTAAAAATCGTACATGTAAAAATGTCCTTAGACATTCGACAGCTGAAAATGACGCGCACGGTTGCGTTACGTGCGCTCTCGAAACCAAAATCATACCTCGCACACACACCTTTGCCATACCACGAATGGTCCGTCGTGGGAAGCTAGCGGGCTGGGAGTTTGCCAACGAGACCAATGCACCTTCGGAGCTCCGCAGCGCGCAATTTTAGCAGAACTCGAAAGGTTCGTGGTGGGAAGGTGGCGGGCTAGCTTTTTGCCAAAACAACGTCTGCTGGCAAAATGAAAATAACTACGATCGAGAACATCGTTGGTTTCTTAACTTTTCAGTGAGATAATTCTGAATTCTAATTGAGACTATATAATAAATTAAATCGACAAAAAAACCTCGGTAGATCTCTTATAACTATACAAAGCTTGTTTATTTCTTCATTTGACATTTTGTTTTTGAGCCATTTTTTCGTGCGCGAATCAATGCAAACTATGTATTACCAAACTTTCAACACGCAAGGAACGGGGAACACTCGCGGACCTTGTATCAAATTTGTTGCCAAAAAAAATTCAAGGGTGATTTTGAAGCAGTGATGAAAATTGGCGCTGCGATGCGCAGAAATATACTTGAAAGAAACTTTAAAAATCACACCTGAATTTTCAGAAAATCGTATTTGTATTACCGGTACTGTACCTAGTTGTGATTTGTTTATAACTCAGATTTTATGAAGATTTGTCGGAAAAAATATCAATTTTTTCTGTTTGGTGGTCATTTCTAGATGTTTCTCTTCTCGTATTCGCATGTTATTTCTACTTAGATTAAACATAGGATGGTTAGGGGTAAGACCGGATAACATAAAAAAGATATATCCTTCCACCCTGCCATAAATATCCAAGTTTTGGGCTGATTATTGCCAACCCACCGCGGGAAGGCCATTCAGATTTCTGTACGCACGCGACAATATTGTCATTAAACGTTTCCATATTGTTAATTGAATATTGAATAGGTCATGATATGGGATCTTGATGTAAAATGGTTTTGATATAAAACTAGGGTCTAGTTTCCAGTCTAGACTCTACCAGTAATCACGTAAGGATGTGTAAGGATTCTTTTTTCACTGACTTGAAATCTGAGATTTCAATTGTATCAGAGATAGATCTAAGGCATGTTTTAGAATACAACCTTGTTAGGTTGGACTATATTATTATTAGTGCTCATACATTTAGATTGAACATAGATCTATTTTGTGTTTTTCTAGGCTGGCCCACTTCAACATGTCAACATCGCAAAGGACAAAGAAGGCAATCAGAGAAACTTTGCCTTTGTGGAATTCAAGCATGACGTCTCTGTACCCTACTCCATGCAGCTCATGGGGGGACTTGCCCTCTTCAACCGAGGCCTACGACTGCAGTTCCGAAGCGGCAGCAAGCACCAGTCGACGCCCCAGCCCATGATGCCAGCCACACCCCCAATGCCACACCCAGGCTTCACAGGTGGTGGTGGCAGTGGTGGGATGGGGCTGCTTGGGGCCCCACCCATGCAGGGCGGGGGAGCAGGGGGCAGGCTACCCCCTCCCATCCATCGGTCCACCTCAGCACCAGGCAGTATGGCTAAGATGGGGCAGGTCTTTCAAGGAGGTGGAGGTGTTCCTCTCATGGGCACTCATCATTCTATGGGATCACCTATGGGACACCCACCACCAGGCAATGTACAGATGCAAAGCATGGGTCTTCCACCTGGTAATTCCAGTTACACTTTTTCTTCTCACAAATTTATTTTCAGAAATCCTTGTTTTAACACCAAAGTATATTTTGATACGATGGGTTAATGTACATGAAGCTAATTAAAGGTTTTTAGCATTCCTTCTCAATTTTGAATAGCTTTGGTTGATATATATTAAATGATAATAAGCATTCCTTCTCAATTTTGAATAGCTTTGGTTGATATATATTAAATGATAATAAGCATTCCTTCAGGTTTTAAGAATTCCTGGAATACCTGTGTAAATATTAGACTGATAGAGGAGTGTACAGCATATAATGCCAGTCCAGATGAATCGAAAAAAAGATGGTTGATTTGACAGTATTTAAATTACAAAATAAATTTGACACTTTATGTAGAATGATTTCTCCCTAATGTTTTTATTTAAATAAACTCTGTGTACTTGATAACATTCCTACATGTTGCTATAATTCTGATAAGTACTTAATGTTCTATATTTTGGTCTTGCTTTCCCATATCAGGTACACCATTTTCTCAAGGAGCTGCCATGCAGGGGATGCCCTTATCAAACCGGAGAGATCAGAGCCCTACACACCAACCAGGCTCTCCTAGGCACAGCTATGACTCTCCAGAGCGAAGAGGCTCTGAAAGTCGAGGTCCTCCCAACCGCAACACTGACCGATACGACGACAATCGAGCTAGACCAGATAGGGACTACAGTTCGCGTTTTGATAACGAGGGAAGTCGTGATTTCAACCGACAGAAGAGTTACGGGCGCGACGATGGTTCAGATTTTCGTGGAAGGGACAGCTCGTTAGACCAACGATCCAGAGATAGGGAAAGGTACAATGACGAGAGTCGAGTATCAGACCTTGATGGGCGTAGAGGCGGAGACTATGATCAGGAAAGGCAAGGAAGGGATCGGTATCGTGATAGGTCAGATGACAGGAGCGAGGGCAGGAGAGGTTTTGATGATGGACACTCGCATAGAAGAAACTACCATTCGGGGAGATAACTCTTGCCATTATTTTTAGGAATTAGTTTGTAGACCTTCCATGTTTTATAGATTTGAAATATTAGAATTGGGTTTTAGATTTCATTTAGTGAGTATGATCTGACAATCTTACATGCAACACTATTAAAGATTGTTCAGATATTAGGCTGTACCATATTTGTGTTTATAACATGTCAACTGCATGCAGCAATGGTCCTACTCGTATCTACGGAGCTCTTTTTTTATAACATATAGATACGCTAGTGTATAACAAAATTAGCATGGTTTACCGCGTAATACTTACCTGAATGAGGCTCAAGTCAGTTACCGGTACTTCAATAACCTATGTGTTATAAGTAAAATTTTATTGATGAGTAATTGATTGAGTATTCATTCTACACATAGCAAATCTTCTTCAAGTCTATAGTTCAGACAGAAAACCCCTCAGTTTTGGGATTTATCATTGTATATTTTGTTTTGAGGAATATTAGAAACAAATCTTGATAAACCTCTACACTTTGCAGATCTCTGCAATATTCAGTCACTGTTATACTGTTTTGTTGAGGATCAAAACCCTTTCTTTTCATGGAGAAAAATATTTACCGGTAGGCTGTTTTACAGTCACTTTTTTCAGCCGTTCCTCTCATCCTATATTGAACTTTTATTGACCACAGTGATGCAGAGCATGCATATAGTTTCATTGTTATGCAATAGTTTCCATGACTTGTACAGAATATTTGTTAGCAGGCTATTAGAACGTCCTCATTTTTAAAATACAGTTTTATCAACTTTTCTTTTCAACCGATTTTATATTCTAGCACTTTCTTTAGTAAAAATCCATCAGTTACAGAGATGCCAGTCTTCAGGCTTTTACCTGATTTCAGGCCCTGACAACTTCCCATTTCAGGCTTTTTCAGGCGTGATATTGTACAGTACATATGGGCTTTAACGTGTTCTGGTTTCTTTTCAGACCCAGTGAGTAGAACTTACTGGCATCTCTGCAGTATAATATGTGTTCTTACACAATCACATTGACTTTTTCTGATTCTGATTAATCTCTTCATATTGATTTTTGTTTGCTGTCAATACTGTGTAAGATATCTGAGAAGTGGGGCAATGAGAGGCTTAATGATATGCCACTCTACGTTCCTTTGCTTGCCAAGAGAGCTCACACTGTACAGTAAGAGCAGTCGACTCACAATCGAGCGTAACTGTAATCAAATTACAGGGGTCATTAATCCCTACAATGTTCTGACGTTGTGAATAAGCAATCCATGCATTGTCATTTGTTGAAACTAGACGCTGAATCATAAAATACTGTTCATTTTGCAAGGTTGTATCAATAAATGATGCTTTAAATCTTTACTTAGCCGCTTTACGGGAAATGTTTCATTAGCTAAGGATTTTTCAATAGAGTTTGTGAGCCCCTAAAAGTCTTACAATACAGTAGCTCACAACACTGAACAAAGTCTGACTCAACTTACATGTAAGTTTTTGCGATCGATTTATTTCATCCTTCTGATAATTCAGATTCAGATTCAGATTATTCAGATTCATTCAGATTCAGATTCAAATTCAGATTCAGATTAATTTTATTGGTCCACTTGGAAATTCATTTTTCGGCATTACATAGGCACATGAACAATATACTATAGAAAACAATATACACAAATAGATAATATACAGTAGCAAATACCTATAGTCTGTTTAAAGCCAGAACAGCGTTAAATCCTATACTTGGTACTTGAAGAAAGAGTTGATACTTCTAGCTCTCAACAGTGATATACTTGAACATGTAGGTATTAAAGCAACCGGCGAGTCAATGGCTTTAAGTCCCATACATGAACTTAGCTATGCATTTTAAGGATGAAAGCGTTTTAAAGCCACTAGCGTACAGTGTTTTAACCGAAATTTCTTAATGAAATTTCTTAAATTGAAAGTTTAGTCTGTTAAGGGATATGCCTCGGTACTCATTTGGTTTTCAAGAGATAAGTTGTTTTTAATCCAGTTCTGTGCTCACATGGGTTGTAAGCCCATTGAGTTGTAAGTAAATAATAAGGCTATTGCAAATACATGTCACCCCTTTACTCTGTCAAGAAAATATCAGTTTGGAGCCAAAAGAGACTTTCACACAGGATTAATGCCCTTCTGGCTCTTAACAAATTATATCAGAACTGAACAGTTATGTGGTTTCTCCCCCCCCCCCCCTCCCCTAAGTTATATGAGTATTGAGACCTGTTGTATCAACATGTTCAGATTCAATAACTGGGCTATCAGTAAATCAGAATGCCACATACAGTTAACAACTGAATTATTCATACCCCTTGTACCAGTAATTTTTTTTTTTTTTTAATTTTTTTTTAATTTTTTTTTTGTTGTTGTTGATTTTATTTATTTATTTTTAATTTTTTTGTGGCTTAAGAATGGAAGGTGGTCTGGTTAACTCAGGGCCTTTTTAGAATACTCTTTTAATGTAAGCTTTAATGTGTCACATTTTCAAGAAACATAAATCTGGGCAAATCAATATTTCACATATTTATTTTTGTTTACAAGACTTGGTAAGGGTATAAATAATTTAGTTGTTAACTGTACATGTAATACTAATACTTAGCTTAAAATGAAAATTGAGAAATAACATTTATTGTAATAGGCCTTGTTATGTTTTCCTGTTCATCAATGCATTCCTTTTGAAGATCAGAAAATGTTTTGATATTGATTGTATTGAAAATAAAAGGAAAGAAACTTATCCAGTGTTGAAGCAATTCATCTTTTCCGAGACTAATCCTCTAACATGATTGTAAATATTGTAATGATTTCAAGAAATTATTCATTGACAATTTCAACAAATTTATCATTAACTTTGAAACTTGCAAAACTTGCACTGATGTACATTTTGTATTACATTACCTGAACATGATTTTCTAAAGAAAATGCAATTCATTTATTGAAATTATAAGAGACAGACGCTACAAGCTTCATGTAATAACTTTACAACATGAGTATATTATCAATCATTTGCAAATCCTGATTCCCAAGACACAAAATCAATAAAAGACAGGATGAAAAGTACATGTATATTCAGATGAAAGTATGAGTTGAAAAATTAACATTAGGGTAATTGCCAGTGATAGAATCAGTTAAATCATACAAGGTAACCAATTAATTTCCTATCAAGTTCACAACAGGGAGAAAATAGATTTGAATTAGAATACAATGAATGAATCAAAGTCTGTGACATGAAAATATATAATACTACTGGTAAGCAGCAATACCCCCTTAAGTCATTTTGTCCCCCCCCCCCCTCCCTTCCATACCCTCTACCTCACAGTAATAAAACTAATAATAACTTTACAACATAAGTATTATCAATCATTAGCAAAGTGGGGGGGGGGGGGGGGGGGGGGTAATGGGGGAAAGTGTTCTTCCATGGATTAATTTATATCATTTTGTTTTCTTCTTCTAAGCTTCTCTGACTCATGATCGTTAAATTGCAAAATATATTCAAAAGTTTTACATAAAAAAGGAGAAGATTTAAAACAAAAAGGAATGAGCATTAAAAACTGAATCTTTGGGGTGCAATTTGAATAATGCGCCCTAAAACAAAAACATGCTAAATTTGAAAAAAATAATGACTTACAGCAGCTAATTAATACTGCGCATACTAATATCAGGACTTAATGTCTTTCATAGCTGAGACTTTACAGGAATATTTGTCTGGGGAAGTATTTTGTATCTGCCTAAGAAAATATAATCAGATAAAAGTAAGATTAAAAATATATAATGTCACTTTATAATCCAGTCTAGATGATTTGAGATTATATTTAGGCCTAATTATTACTTTTATTAAGAACAAGAAGAAAAACAAGAATAAAAAGAACATGAAGAAAAAGAAAAGGAAAAACAACAACAAGAACTTACAAGAAGATGAAGAAGAAGAACGAGAACAAGAAACAGAAGAAAAAGATGCAAGGAGAGAGGACGAAGAAAAAAAAGAAGATTTTAGTTCTTTACAAAAAAAGTGCCCGTAACATTACATAGGCGGCGCTCGCAAATGAATATTCAGACCACCTAACCGAAAAGTATGATGCTGTGATAGTTTTTATGATGTATAAAGAGAAACAACATTGAAATCATCCCTGATAATTTAATCGCAATGTAAAGGTATATACCAATGTCTACAAAAATGGTATATTTCGCTTTGAGATTTCCCTTTGTAGGTGCCCTTTTTCTTGGATCATGGACCTTGGATTCTTTTCCTCCTAAATACTCCGAAGAAGAGTTTTGACTGGAGGTGGTGGAGGGTGCATGGACGATTACATTTTGGAAAAAAGTTCTTTAGTAACTGTATTTTCTTCTTGCAGAAAGTGCTTTTTTATGCCCTCCCCCCCCCCACACTTTGGAAGTCGCTCCGCCATCTCTGCATTAAGTCATACTAAATCTGAATGTTTCAAGCTTTATAAGCCTTTCAAAAGTGTTGCGAATAATTATGATGCGCTGAGCATTCATCATATTCCTTGATAAAATAATTCTACTCATACAACTGCCAAAAGAGGGCGCACTAAATATCAACAAAGTGATTGAAGCAGAACAGACATTGGACATTTGTGGAAGAACGGAGAAAAGTAGAAAAACTGGCTTCTGAAGGTAATTTCTAAAACATCCAATTGAATTAATGGCTTAGAACTATGGGCTAATTATACATCTATTGTACTAGTGTTTATTTCAAAAAATGAGGCCTTCTAGGCTTCATTCTGTCATTGGACATTGATCAGTCTTGCGTTTTTCAAGAATGCCCGTCCTCTCAGCCGGACAACAGAGGCTAGCCTAGCCATGGGTGCAGGGCTGGGTTTTCATGGGGAGCCCGGCGGCGTCCGTGGAACGTGTGTAGTGTTGTGTAGTTAACTTAGTGTATGCATGCATGTGATGAGGTAGTGCGAATGTATGAAGTTAGATTTACAGTCGGGCATTCGAATTCCCGGCTACTGCGATTAGATTATTGCTACTTTTAAAAAGCTCTAGGATTTTAATCATCGTGATTTGTCAAAACGCGTCACACTACATGCACCTTTTTTTTTGTGCATGCACGATCGTGCCAAAAAAGCGCAGTCAACTCAAAAGTCTCATCAGTAGGGGCGCCGGTCCAAGAATAAGGATCGTCTTCATAAACGAGGATTGTCTTTGAGAACGCAGACCGATGCGTCCTCAAAAATAACGATCGTCGCAGACGTTTCATAGATCTATTTTTGATCAGCGCATTGGCAATGCTTTGTACAGAGACTTTCACATTATGAGCAATAAATCCTTGGGAAGACGGACAACCCATAAAAGTAGACGGTGAACTAGGGTTATATTCCCACAGGGAATCCATTTTTTGCATCGCCAGCGGGACGTTCGGTAACCCGAAACCCGCAGAGCGCCGATGAAAAAAAATGTCCTCGAAAATGCAGACGGTCTTTATTTTTGAGGACGCATTTTGTCTGTGTTTATGAGGATATCCTCGTTTATGAGGACGATCCTCATTCTCGGACCAGCGCCCCTACTGATCAATATCATTGCACGCTCCAAGATCCAGCGCAGCGTACGTGTAGAGCAAGTAAAGTAGCAAGGTCTTATCTTTTCAATTGTTTGAACCAACATACAGTGTAACTCTCCTAGACTCTAACGTTAGATCTAGACTTTCGTTTGTTTTGATTTTCATATGTCGCTTTTTTAACGCACTTGACCCTGTTGTGCGTAATGTAAATGCAGTGTACGCTCGGTATCTTCAGATGGTGCACACTGTGAACTCGCCGCAAGCGTCTCAACAGCAGCAACAACAACAGTAAAACGGCACAATTTTTGGAAAATCCTTGATCCTCCACTTGGTCAACCCCCCCCCCCCCCCCCCCTTGGCAAAAAGCTAGATCCACCCCTGACCTGGGGAGGTTGATTGAAGGAGTGGTTGCATAGATTGATGTTGAGTAATCTGAAATAATGGATGGATATGTGTTACCTGAGAAACTTGAGACTTCAGATTTAGTTTCATTGGTGAAGCGTTGATTAACCTACGAACGTCTGGGTCCTGTTGCATAATTTATTTTTTTGGTGGGGTATTCTAAACTTGCTTAACATTACACTGATTGTTGCTGTATTTGCATAGATTTGCATAGATTTAATCTGATTCACTTTTGACTTGTCCATGTCATGATCATGAAAGACTTTGTAATATGGTAATATTAGAAGGTAATTGCGGTCGCTTCACCCTCATTGCGCTTGACGTCATGTAATGCAACACACCAGAATCCTCCACCTTTCATGTTTTAAGAATTAATATTTTTTTCTTCACTTTCAGGATGGAACTCAACAGCAGATGTTAATCACTGTTGCTTTGATGTCATTTGGCTTGATGTAATGTAACAAAAAACACCATCTTGCAAGGAAGAACTGATGGGAGAAGAAAGAGGGGCAGGCCAACTAGAACATACATGTAGACTGATAACATCAAGCAGTGGATGAAAATGTTATTTTAGCAGCTAACTAGAAGAGCTGAAGACAGGAAGTTTTGGAGAACCCGAATCTCAAGGTCCATTTCTTTGTTGCCCCAAACGGCCTCTAAGCTACAGTATGGGACATTGATAGATATCATCTAACATAACCCCCCACCATCAGCGGTCTTCTGTTTTTCAGGTAAAGCTTTTCGATTCATATGAGATGTTTAGTGGCGTGCCCCGTTTCTCAATATGCACAATCACTAAATGAGGGTTTGAATGTATGGAGGGCACACTGACCATTTAATAGCAGTTCAGTGTTTTCGAAATTTTTAGATCAATCATTTTTCTATCCCCAAATTGAAACAATTAATCTTAGTGTCCACTGCTTCATAGTTTGAAAAAAATATGTTTATTAAAGTCACTATTGCGAAAGAAAGTTGATTTTTCGCTTTTGAATACATTTTATTTAAAGGCTACAAATGGCTCTCCATAATTTTTAAGTCCAAATTAGAGTCAAGTTTGACTTAGGATCTTTGTGAAACACCCCCCTGATCTCTTTTTCTAGCAGACGTAGCATTTGAGTAAACATGTTTACCTTCAACAAGATCCTTCGCCCCTGATATGTTCTTAAAAGCATTTTCCCTACTTGTTGTGTGAATTAAAAAAACATAATATGAACTTTTGAATGGTCTTTCCCCATTTCTCTCCTGTGAATGTCATCTGTTTGTTGTGAACTTTTGATTCCTAGGTTTATCTTTTTCATATCACCTTTCAGATGCTGTCATAGGATCTTTGATGAAGCTGTAACGGACCTGTTGGGGAAACCCTGCCTGTGGAATTTTGGCGTGCACACAGTATCTGCTTAATCAGCTGAATACTATATAAGCAGTTATTTTTGCGGGTTTCTTTTATTTTCGTGAATCATTTATTGATCGCGATCTTAAAAACAAGTGAGAATAATTATTTCCAGCAAGTAATGTCCCATGTTAAAATCACTACAGTAATCCCCATCGCATGTTGCCAATGGTGACTATACATTATAACACGAGCTACATGTATCACTGGGTCAGGTGGCGCAGTTTGACATTACACTGATCGTAATGAGGCACTTTATTAGATTATTTTCATTTATTTCTCCCGAAATAATTCTTATATTGTGATACTTGGTAATGAGTTCATGGTCCATGGAAATAGAATGATAATTATTGAAAAGTATATAATTGGTAGTGGTTGTGGTTTTACATGAATATATCAACTCACGAACCTGCCCAGTGATCCCCTCACCAAATACCAGTTCTTAGGATTTGAATCCTTGAATGTTCCATTGAAAGATCTTTGATTGATCATGGCTTCAAATGAGGCTGTGTACTCTGATCTATCCCACTCTCTGCTTTCCATGTGCACGGCCCTGCTCAGTGATATTGAGGAGGGAACACACCAGACTTTGTTTGAAGGATCATCAGAGCTGTTACCTGATGTAGCCCAGCATCAAGTGGCACCACAGCAGAACCGCGACTATGATCCAGAACTTGGTGGTATAGAGGCATCCCACTCGGGCAGAGACAGAATGCTTGTATTGGACAACACAGACTATGGGGAACTTGGCCAAGAGAGTCCAGTTCATGATGAAGTAAGTCATTTGGGGAATCTGTTGAGCAACGAACCAGATGGTATTCCAAGCAGCTGTTTCAGTGATACGTCCTCGAAGCCAACCATTCTCGGTCATAGTTCTGCTCCCAGCGCAAGTGGTTTGAAGACTGCATCTGGACCTTCCTGTGATGAAGAGAAGTCTCAGACTGATGTCAAGTTCATCTGCAGAGAGTGTGGCAAGAGGTTCAACTATCAACGGTTCTATCGAGAACACTGTCGCATCCATACAGGAGAGCGCCCTCTCGAGTGCAAATACTGTGGGAAGAGTTTCCGACGAAGCAATGCCCTGTACGTTCACGAGCGCGTTCACACGAGAGAAAAACAATACAGTTGTCAGATTTGTGAGAAAACATTCGGGAGAAGCGACACCTTGAAGACCCATATCCGCACCCACACGGGTGAGAAACCCTATAAGTGTTCTTTCTGTGACTGCAGGTTCAACCAGAGGAACGGTCGTATCCTCCATGAGAAAGGCCACAAGAATGACAAAATATTCACATGCGATGAGTGTGGAATGAAATTCAGGCAGAAGTTTGGGTTGCAAAATCACCAAAGAGCAAGTGTGGTGGCCAGGAAGTGTACGGAATGTGGGAAAGTTTGTCCTAATCTTTGTACACTCAGGGTGCATAGGCAACAGCTTCACAACAAAAAGCTGTACTCTTGTGATCAGTGTGGGACCTCATTTGCTACAGAGAGAAAACTTGGAAAGCATTTTCCCTGCAGTAGTAGTAGTAACCAGACTGTGTTTGTATGCAAGCAGTGTGCAAGGGCATTTGACAACCTTCAAGATTTGGTCAGCCATGAATGCTCCAAGATCTACAGGAGTTCTTTCACATGTGATGTTTGTGAGCAGAAGTTCAGCAGCATTGAGGACTTGAAGACTCACCGACTTGGACATTCCAAGAAGAAGGTGTTTCAATGCAGTCACTGTGACATGGTCTTCAAGGCAAAGAGAAATCTCCTGAGGCACACGCCCTTACATGCTATGTTGCGCAACGGTTCTCTCTGTCCATCAAATCCTATTGATGGTGAGACTAGTAGCAATGAAGTCGCAGAAGTCTCTGCTAATCCCACAATTTCAGATTTAGTGAACAGAAATAATAGCGTGCATGGGCAGACAGAACTATATTCTAATAATGGGGCAGTGACTAATGAGGAGCAACAGCAAACTTCATGTACTACTTTATATGACATTAATATTAGTAATGACCAGAGTCTCCAATCATCCTCAAAAGCACCTGTAATTCCTTTGTATCCTCATCCTGGATCGTTGTCTAACAAAAGTTCTGTAATTGACCTTCACTTACAGAATAGATCTTCCGCTATAGTGAATACCGACATAAGAGAAAATGCGGGAGAGAAAACACCATGTCCTCCACAAGCATTTGTGTGCTCAGATTGTGGCAAGTCTTTTGGGAAAAGACGAAGCTACACGGCACATCAGAGGATACACAGGCCAGTGTGTCCTCACAAGTATAAGTTCTGCGGGATGGGATTCAAGCAGGCCTTGACGCTGACTCACCATGTTCGAAAGCACACAGGTGAAAAACCCTTCATTTGTGAAGTCTGTAATAAATGTTTCATTCGGAGTGATGGACTTAGAAGTCACATGCGGATTCACACTGGTTCCAAACCATACAAATGTATGTTCTGCGAGGAGTGGTTCGATCAGAGAAGTAGTCGCGCTGTGCATGAGAAAGCACACGATGCAAATGGCGTCACTTTGTGCAAGTCGAGCGAAGATCTTGAAGAAATTTGTAGTTCTTTCACACTATCGCATCCAGATGTGTGTCTACAGTCATTAGACAAGGAAACAGGAGAGAAGGCCCCAACTCAGGCTCAAATATTTGTGTGTTTGGAATGTGGAAAGGTGTTCAAGAAGAGACACAGCTACACAGCACATCTGAGGACACACAGCCCAAAACGCCCTCACAAGTGCAAGTTCTGTGAGAAGTCATTCAGGCAGTCTACAGCACTTAGACACCATGTCCGAAAGCACACTGGAGAAAAACCATTTGCCTGTCTGATTTGCAAGAAAAACTTCAGTAGGAGTGACAGCCTACGAACCCATATGTTTATCCACACTGGTACCAAACCATACAAATGTAAGTTCTGTGACACTTGGTTCAATCAACGGGGCAGTCGCTACTCCCATGAGATGGTGCACTGTAGCAACAAGAAACCCATCTGCTGTTAGTAATACGGCATCGACAGCTGTCAAATGTCTGGACTCCTGACTCATCAAAAGAATGCCAGGAATATAAAAAGTGTATCCACTAGTAATGATAATAGTCGCATTTGTATAGCCCTTTATACTACATTTCTAAGTGCTTTACATTATTATTAACCCGGTCATTGGATTCAATTGGTTATCAGCACTTGATAGTGCACACCCTCCGCTCCTTGGGGAGTATTCCAAGTATTCAAGTGCACACATGCCAATCCAACCATGTTCATGTGCGCATACTGCCGACTCTGTTAGTAATGTGGCATTGGCAGCTGTCAAATGTCTCAACTTTAATTCATTCAGAATCTTTTCATTTGTGCACTGTTGCATTGAAGTATATGGAAAGAGTTTATGTATTCACTTGAAGGAATGTGAACTATAGTATATCATGACTTTCAATATCCATGGATTATATTATCAAACATTTTAGGTCAAAGGTTATCCCAGCTTTCACAGCTTTGCTTCCCATCTAAATTATTCTGAGTAAAATTATGATATACCCTATACTCAATTTTGTCTGACTGTCGTTTTTGTGTGTTCCAGATAGAAGATAAGCTTGGAATGGGGATGGAAGAACTTTGTCTCAGATCCTTAAACAAAATCCTGGATTTAGCTCATGCTACAATCATAATTATAAACCTTTGGGTCACTCAGGAATCCCATGACTTTTACAAGCCGATCTACCGTCTGATTTTCAAGATATATATGATTGAAAATTGAAATTTCACTTTGCGTTTTCCTATAACGGTTTTAATAACACTACAGTCTTTTGGGGAAGATGAGTATGGTAAAACCAGTCACTCAAAGATTTTTTGAGGCACTTCATGATCATTTTGAAGCGCAATTTTTTCAGGGCTTCAACATAACACCATATCACAGACACTGATAACACGCAGGGCCATGCATCTCAGATTTAACATTGTTAAATGATATCTTTAAGAAAATGCAAAATGAGGGTTAAGATATGGATTGATTTAGAGAGAAACAGTGTGCGACAGAGAGAGAGAGAGAGCTAGAGATAGCCAGGTGAAAGAAAGAGAGAGAGAGAGTGAGTGAAAGAGAAGGGAGCGGGAGAGGTAGAGAGACTGGTATAAAGGCCAACATGAACAGAGCGCGAAAGACCACCGAGAGAAGAGGAAGCCGTGGAGAGAAAAAGAAAAAGAGTGCGAATTGGTGGGGGCGGGCTTAAAAGTGAAAACGGAGGCGGCTTTGAATGTACATTAGACATTTTGTATATGGTATGAGTTGTAATTAAATCATCACAATAAATTGGCTGACAGGTAAGCCTACGTTGATGCATCATGAGGCAAAAGTATATTTGGGACACCTTTGATTATGGGAAGGGACCGAGCGGGCCTCGCCCCCCCCCCCCCCTCCTGCCAGAAGAAAAAAAAGGAAAAAATAAATTTGTGACCAGAAATTTCTTTTTTGCTCAAAGGGGTCACCCTTCACCCCCCCCCCCCCAACCTTTAGCCAAAAGCTAGATCCGCCCCTGGTGAAAATTATCGTTTTTGGAACTACGATATTTGATACTTGATGAGGTAATCCCCGAAGCAGCTTTTACAAGCTATACTGGGATGGGATGTGTTGTGACAGCAGGTGAAGGTGCAGACAACGAAAAAAGTGTACAATTTCTTTATACAGTAAAATAGTGACGTGCAAGTAAAAAATCTTGCTGCTATATAGTTTGATATTTGATCCATCTCCCATGCAGTCATCCAAATCATTCACAATACATAATATAATTGGCGGAGCTACAGGGGCACGGGGGCACGTGCCCCTCCCCCAATCGAGTGGTGAAAAAGGAGAAATTAGAGAATGGGAAAAGAGAGAATCTAAAACGGAGAATGGGGAAAAGAAGGCGACTCGCTCATCTTTAACACCCCCAACCTAATCAGTAGCCTAATAAATGTGCCTTTCATATTTTCCGAGTTAGAACGGAGCCCCCACCCCCATAGTTTCAGGGCCCCCATCAATTGGTGGACTCATATTACTCCACTGTATGATATACAATACAATCACAGAAGTGAAATTAAGTGGTATCAGCGTTAAGTGATAAATAAATAAATAACATCCGTTATCACACACCGACTTACTAGACGGAAATGTTCTGAAAAATGTATTATTTTCCGGAGTAACAATTAAACACATCCAGTCTGACTATTAGCTAAAAATTATCTGAAAAATTAATTTAAATGTGAAAAATTAGGCGGCCATCATATATCTGGTATATATGGGTAGTGATTAAATCTTGGTTGACAGGTAGGCCTACGTGGATGCATGACTGAAGCAGATATATAAAGATCCTGGGATACCTTAGATTATGTTCATTTGGACAGTTAGTGGGGGGGGGGGGGGACACAACCAGCTCGTGGCCCCTCCTATAGAAAACAAAGTGCAGAATTTCCTTACCTTCCCAAATTGTGCCCCCCTTTAAGGTGACAACCTTCAGCTTCTTCTCGTGTTTCTTCTTCGTCTTCTTCTCTCTAAATTTAGGAACGTTGTATGTGCCCCCTCTTACAAAATCCTGGCTCTCCCCCTGCTTCAGGGTCTTGGCCAGCAATCCTTCTTAATGAACGCTCTACAAGCACGTTCGGAAAATAAAAAAGCAAAGCAAAAACGAGTAGGCCTTAATACACCCCCACCCCCCCCCCCTCACAAAAAAGAAAAAAAAAGAAGAAGAAGAAACAAAGAAAACATTATTAAAGTTATTTTTTTTCTTCTTTATTATGGATGCAGTGGTAATCTAATTTGTTTGAAATTTCTATAGTTTCTAAATAAATTAGGCTTTTGACAAAGACATCAAAATAGGACTTAGAATAGAACCATCATGACCATCGAACGTAACTGCCACTTCTGTCGTTTCTAAGATTAACGCAAATGAGCAATAAGTGAAAATGTCATGCATATAGAAAAACGCCATCATTATGTGTCCAGACCCACACAGTATTAGTAGATGTTAGTAGATGCCAGGAAAACATCACTGAAAAGTGGGTTAAAAATAGCAACAACAACAAATCGCCTCGCCGCTACGCGGCTCGTGGACGATTCTCCTCATGTTAGTAAATGCCTGGAAAACATCACCCCCCCCTTAGCAAAAAGCTAGATCCGCCCCTTGTGAAAATGATCGTTTCGGGAACTTCGATATTTGAAGAGTGCATTGCCCGAATCCCCATTTGATCCATCTCCCATGCAGTCATCTAAATCATTCACAATATATAATAGAAGTGGCGGAGCTACAGGGGCACGGTGGCACGTGCCCCTCCCCCCCCCCCAAAAAAAAGAGAAATTAGAGAATGGGAAAAGAGAGAATCTAAAACGGAGAATGGGGAAAAGAAGGCGACTCGCTCATCTCCAACACTCCCAACCTAATCAGTAGCCTCATAAATGTGTATTTCATTTTCCGAGTTAGATCGGAGCCCCCACCCACATAGTTTCAGGGCCGCCATTAATGGGTGGACTCATATTACTCCACTGTATGGTATACAATACAATCGCAGAAATGAAATGAACTGGTATCAGCGTTAAGTGATGAACAAATAAATAACATCCGTTACCATATACCGAAATGCTAGGCGGAAATATTCTGAAAAATGTATTATTTTCCCGAATAACAATTAAACTGCACATCAAGCCTGACTATCAGCTAAGAAATTAGCTAAAATATAATTAAAAAGTGAAAGATGAGGGTGCCATCAATATATCTGGTATATATGGGTAATGATTAAATCTTGGTTGACAGGTAGGCCTACGTGGATGCATGACTGAAGCAGATAATTATATAAAGATACTGGGACACCTTAGATTCTGTTCATTTGGACAGTTAGGGGGGGGGGGGGGGGGGGGGGACACAACCAGCTCGTGGCCCCTCCTATAGAAAACAAAGTGCAGAATTTCCTTACCTTCCCAAATTGTGCCCCCCGTTAAGGTGAAAACCTTCAGCTCTTCTTCTGTTTCTTTTTTTTCTCTCTTTATTTCCTTTTTTTTTGGTCTTCTTTTCTTTTCTTTTCTTTTTGCTTGTCAGCGAATTTAGGAACGTTGTGTGTTCCCTCCTCTTACAAATTATTGCCCCCCCCCCGGTTAATGGTCTTGGCAGCAATTCACCCCAATGGCCGCTAACCAAGCACGAACTAAAAATTAAAAACAAAATAGCAAAAACAAGTAAGTACGCCCGGGGTCCCCCCCCCCAAAAAAAAAAAAAGAGAAAGAAGAAAGAAAAAAAAAGAAAAAAAAAATATTAGCCTTCTACAGTTAGTTATTTTGTTCTTCTCATTATTGATGCAGTGGTAATCTTATTTGTTTGAAATTTTCTATTGTTTCTAAATAAATTGGGCTTTTGACAAAGCCGACATCAATTAAGGACTTGGAACAGAACCAACATGATCGTGGAAGGTAACTGTCACTTCTGTCGTCTTATATGTCTACCGCAAATGAACGATAAAGGCTCATCATTCAGATGACGCGGCTACTGGCTTCATGGGAGACACAGTGTGAAAATGATCGTTTTTGGAGCTTGGATACTTGGAGGGGGCTCTGCCCCATTCCCTTTGTGATCCATCTCCCATGCAGTCATCCAAATTATTCTCAATATATAATAGAAGTGGCAGAGCTACAGGGGCACGGGGGCACGTGCCCCACCCCAAATCGAGTGATGAAAAAAAAGCAAAAATAACAACGGGAAATTGAGAAGGGGGAAAACACAGAATTGGGAAAAGACGAGAAAAGAAGACGCCTGGCTCGTCTCCAACACCCCTAACCTAATCAGTAGCCTCATTAATGTGCATTTTATTTTTCGAGTTTAATAGAACAGAGCCCCCATCCCATATTTTCAAAGCCCCCTTCAATGGGTGGACTCATATTACTCCACTGTATGATATACAATACAATCACAGAAATGAAATGAAATGGCAACAGCGTTAAGTGATGAACAAATAAATAACATCCGTTATCACACACCGAAATACTAGACGGAAATACTTTGACAATTTTTTTAAATATTTGTTTAGTAACAATTATTAAACACATCTAGCCTGGCTATTAGCACTCCATCTAATTGATATCATTCTGATGAAGAACCACACCCGTGTACGTGTCAACGCACCACTACTGCGTATCTTTTGAACATTCGTTAAGGACTCGTTTCACAAGTGGATCTTCAAGTTTGTTCGGTAAGTATCACTTTGCTTGATATAAGGGCACTTAATTTCCCTTTCCCTGTACACTTTACCACGCATTACTATGTTTGGTTCCTTTGGGAATATTGTAATCACTTGAATGATTTTACAAGTACAAAATGAAAAGTTTTCAAGATTTATGTAAAGGAGGTGACTTGGGGATGCCAATGCCGGAATTACGGCTTTTAAATATTTTGGTTGTCAAATTTCCGGCCTTTTATATTTCTTTCCGCCCTTCTCTCCAAATTGGAAGAGCACCAGGTGTGTATGTGTGTGTGTTTTTGCGTGGATGGGTTTGGGGGGGGGGGGGGATTCGGTTCCGGAGCTTCATAATATCTCAAAACTAATAGAAATCTATGAAGCAGAAAATCATGGGGCAATGGAATATGATTGTCAAATTTGACCGGGATAGGGCAAACAACTTCGATTTTGAAATGCCGTTTTATGAATTTAAGACGGATTTGATCGGCGGCACAAAATTGTATTTTTTTAATATAAATAATGCAAATGGAAGTGAAAGAACGAACGTTGATTGCATTGGGTTGATTGGTTGTTCGCCAAGAGTAAAACAAATAATTTCTACAGGAAATGATATCACGTTTATATTAAAAAAGGACACACATTTGCGAGGTTCAACTTATTGGATAGGAATTTAGGTCACCGTTTAGATCATTATTTTAACACCTAGGATCACATGCTGATGATGACGACGAGGGGTTTTGTTTACGTTTTAAAAAATGCAATAAAATGTATAATCTTAATCTTTTTCCGTCTGAAATTTACTATTGGGGAGTGACAAATAACATGAGCTTAATTCAGGAAAAGAAAACCGATGCAAACAGGTTAATAAATAATTTCATTTCATCATTGAAATCTTATAAGAAATATAAAGAAAAGTATAAAATGAAGAAGTAAAGAAAGTAATACAAAATGTTATAATCATCCTCTTAAGAAATTATGTTAATGTATATAATTCATATATTTCGTTTTACTTAGTGTTTTGTGAATAGTCGATGTATATTTTAAAATTGAATAATAAAGTCCCTCTGAAAAGGTAAAGAGAACAAAAAGTTGGGGAAAAGAATAACAAACAGCAGTAGTTCTAAATTGTATGTAAGTTTCATAATGTAACACGTGTTCTAATCTATATTTGTATGAACGTAAGATTTGTTACCCCGAAATATGAATATATTTGTTGATGGTTTTCATTTGGAAATAGAAACGTCATCTCAACAAAATGGAATCGTGGAAGAAAAATCAGAGGTCACTTTGGTTAACCGTTATTTCAATGGTAAGAAGAATTGATATATAGTAATTAATTTAATTCATCTTTTCTTCTTCTTTTTTCTTGTTCTTGTTCTTGTTGTTCTTATTCTTCCAAACATCCAAGTTCCCCATTTCCAAACTCTACAATGATGATCATAAGTTATAAGTTTATTTCATATGTCACGATTTATTATTATTTTGCCATTGGTCTAATAGTTAATTTGATCGAAAGGGCTAACTTGTCAAATTAAAACACAAATGGATAAAATGGATACATGAATGTAATAAGTGATAACATGTGAATAGATAAATGTATGAATAGATGACATAAATAAATAAATAAATAAGTAGATAAACAAATAAATGAATAAATACCAAATTAATAAGTAATCAAACACCTTCTCCAAGGTGATCGGAATGAGCTATGGTCAGACCGTAAACCTCACTGGTCCGGCTTCCGTGGTCGAAGGGCGAGACGCTATCTTCACCTGCAACGTCACTGGGATTCTTTTCCCGACTTTCGTCTGGAACGATGTCTCCGTCACTCCGAGCCAACAGATCTTCGTCAACTTTGAGCCGTTCAGCGAGAAGCCCAAGTACGACAACTTCAAGCTATCGCAGTCGGGCAACTCAACCATCATGACCATCCGCGAAGCTGATTTTGAAGACGCAGGTAGCTTCGTCTGCGTTGCCTCTGGAGTCAATAGTCCGACTATCAAATTCACCATAGATGGTAATAGTACTTCTAATCAAGATTCACTTATAATAGTCATGTTCTATTGCATTGTAATTCACGAATTAGGTGTGAGGTGGTTGGAAATGTGATTTTAGATCATTATGCCATCCGCCCAGAGTCCGGAGGGCTCTAGTTCATCACGTACATACATAAAGTGCATATATACGCCAACATCGATATCCTACCACTCGTCTCTAATTCTACTTAATTAATAATAAAAATAACGATATTGATAATAATATGAGATTCGTAAGGTGCCGAATCCAATTGAAATAGAATGATCAAAGTTCTCTTGTGAAAAAATAAAAGGAAAAGAGATCATATAAATGCATCTGCATTATAAACAAAGGAACAGAAGTAAGAAGTTAGTTTGAGAGCTTATAGATTTGGACGGAACGTCATGATTCTTAAAGCAGAAGAGTGCAAATCTACTCGGTTTGGAGTCATATTAAAGTGACTTGGTAACAATGTTGAAAGTTGAATTAAAAAATGCATAATTTTTGTAAGAAATGTTACTTTTTATATTCCTCCTACTGTACTAACCCTCTGACATGCAAACAAATCCTGAAACAAATTCTCAAACCACAAAGATATCTATGGTTTTCTTTGAAGATGTCACTGTGCAACACCCTCTAACAGTGATTAACAGTAAATTCACCCAACCATTTTTGAATTTTCCCAACCGTTTTCCATGAAGAAATAAAGATACATAAAACAGGCTATAACAAATAAAACACTTAAATTTCTGGAATTGTATATGGAGCCAATTCATTGCTTTGTGACAATTTACATTCACCTAAAACGTAATTAAATTGTAATAATATAGTGTGGAGAATTAAGGAATCGATCAGATCAGTTTTTCCCAATTGATCCTTAATAATGGTCCGTTTTCACTCAAACTTTCAGATTGTCTTTAATTGTATATCTAGCATTGAAGTCACTACCTTAGCACTACTTTCTCTCATCATAAACAATGTTACCTAGCCCCTTTAAGGGATCACTTTGATTTAAGTTGAATCCATTCCAAAATGTTATTAGGATCCACTCGAAAGTCAAGGTTGAGAAGAAGAAGAAGAAGATGAAGAAGGAGAAGGAGAAGAAGGAGCTAGAAGAAGAAGAAGAAGAAGAAGAAGAAGAAGAAGAAGAAGAAGAAGAAGAAGAAGAAGAAGAAGAAGAAGAAGAAGAAGAAAAGGAAGAAGAAGAAGAAGAAGAAGAAAAGGAAGAAGAAGAGGAAGAAGAAGAAAAAAAAAAAAGAAGAAGGGGGAGGAGGAGGAGAAAAAATGATGCGTATTCTGTAATTTAAATGTATGCCTTCCGAAAAAATGTAGGTGTTTCCCTTTTATGTTGGGCATTACCCATTTTGCTAATTTCTTTATTTTTTAACTTTCTAATCATTTTTCTTTCACCATGCATGTTTCTCCTCAACCTCATCATTTTATTGGACAATTATTAGAAGGTAAGACTTATATTGTTTTCCTGCAAGTTAATTATAATCAATACAAATGTTTTTTTTTTAAAGATGGGTCCGTTGTCATTTTTCCTTCATCTATACAATCATATACGTGTAATGGTTTATTGAGTTTATTATTAACATTTTTTAATCTGTTAATTGCGGACACAATGTATTTGAGATTGAAAATGGATATTTTGTGGTTTATTCCGGCTTAATTAAAAAGAAAACACGACACCCCTTCATCTATGTCTTCATGATTATTATTTTTGCCAATCCATTTCCTTGTTATTCTTTGTTCTTTGCAACATAATATTTGATCGTTTGAATGCCTCTTGAATCCTAAATACCATTTAGCGTAAACAACAGGGTTTATGAATTTCGCGCTTAAAGAGAACTTGGAGTTTCGGTAAAGATGAAAAGTATATTGTGAGCTTATTCTCATTCTTTTTATGTCAGTTTGGAAGAAGAAAAAAAAACGGTAGAAAAATCTTATGAAAAGCGTGTTCTTCAAATAATAATAATAATAATAATGCAATATTTATAAAGCGCATAATAAACTGCAGTTTCTCTAAATGCCCTTTTCATTAACTAAAGGGAAACTAGAATCAATTAAAACGTTTAAGCAAACGTCAACCTACATTATTTGCCCACTCAAGTACCATGCAATTTCTGCGTGGAGTGCTATTCTCTCTAAATTATATCTTCTTTAAAAAAAAAAAGCAAGATTGAGAAGGTTTTCATCATGATCATGATCCCAACGCCTGCTCATTGTAAACACTGATGCCAATGTACGCGCGAGGCCTTCTATGGAGGGTTTTTTGAAAAATGTAATCAAATGATCAATAGTCAACCTTCTCTTTAAGTCTTCCGAACTAATGGGATGGAAACACGGAAATGCTTAAAAATTACAATACTTACTCGATTGTTTTTCTAAGCGTATCTGTATCTGATTGTATCTGATTGTACCGTATATAGAGAGAACACAGAATGTATTCTGATTGGTCATCACGAAAATCCGGAAAAGGGCACCACTGCAGACGTACGTGGCGTATCAAAGACTTCTCTATACGGGAGGGAGGGAGGGGAGGGAGGGGGGGGGGGGGGAGGGGGAGCGAGGGGAGGGAGAGGGAGGGGAGGGAGGGGGTGATGCATTGGAAGCTCTGCGTGTTCTATTATGTTGATACGTTATGGATACATTGCAGACTGTTTTTTCTTTTCTGGAGTGGAGTGGGGTACGCTGATATATCATTGAATATGCTTATAGGTTTTTTTTTATTTGTTATGTTATAGCTTTTGTTTCTAGTTTTATTGATAAAGGTGCCTCCAACATTATAATTTAACTGGGTATCAATTGACTTTATCTCTCTCTTTTTATCTAGTGATCATGTTTATTTACTCTTTTTCTAGATTCACCATGGTTTGGCCATCCTCGAAGTTTTATCATCATAGCGGCTCTCGCGATTCTTCTGGTAGCTTCTGTAATCATTAACATCTCACAATATATTAAATAAAATGATTATTAGTTCCAAGGGTACAGGTCTAATTGCCAGGATGTTAATTGGCTGGTGTTGTGTTCCTTCATAATTCTCTTGGATAGTTTGACCGTCGTAATTTTTCTGGTAGCTTCTGTAATCATTAACATCTCACAATATATTAAATAAGATAATTATTAATTCCAAGGGTACAGGTCTAATTGTCCGGATGTTGTTTTGCTGGTGTGGTGTTCCATCATAATTCTCTGGGATAGTTTGACCCTCGCAATTAATTGTTATAGCTTCTGTAACCATTAACATCTCACAATATATGACTTAACATGATTATCAGTTACAAGTGTATAACTTTAATTTTCCGCTTGTTGTTTGTCCGGTGGTGTTTTTTAGGCGTAATTTCTTTGGTAGTTTGACCCTCGTAATTTTTCTGGTAGCTTCTGTAATCATTTACATATCAAAATGTACGAAATTTCCAAAATGATATCGTTTATAAGAGTTGGCATACTCACTTATCCGATGGTAATTTTCCTATAGGTATCATCGTCCGGATGTGTATTTTTTGTCCAAAGTTAGGGGAGTGGGGTCGTTGATGAACGTCCAAGGGGGTAATTGTCGTAGAATCATTTTTTCAAGATGACAGATATAAGCATAAGGTCTAAATGACTGATTAATTTGTGTAACAAGTGGAAATTTCCTTCTCAATCATACCACAACAGAATCTCTAGTTCAGGTACTCAGGCGCGCATGGTTGGATTCTTTAATACAAGAATATTGATAACGGAATGATATAGAAGAATGTGGCTTGCTTAATTCAGCCGTCAAATAAACATTCTTCTGAAATTCTGATAATACTCAGCAGCAAATGAAGTTATCAAAACATGGCATTGGGGCTATTATTATATTAGTGATATTTTTGTACAGACACATGTCGACTAGTACGGTGTTTTAGTTAGTGTTTGTGTACATTTTTCACGAGGATTCGCCTTCGAAATTTTCTTTTTCATTGCTTATGCTATATGGTCGTGTATACACTCTAAGAAAAAAGGGTGCAAAAAAGGATGCAAAATAAGAGTTTGCACCCTTAACATAAAAATGAGCCCTTTTGAAGGAAAAGGGGTTAAAAAAAGGGTGCAAAATAAGATTTTGCACCCTTCCTACAAAAATGAACCCTATCGCCCAAAAAGGGTGCAAATTAAAAGTTTGCATATTGCATGCATATTCATGATTACTTTACACGTGTTCACATAAAAATACATTTATCATGATTTGTTAAACAAATTATGACAATGCACATCAATTTTGTGATTTGAATTTTCCATCGGCAATCATTAAACAAATAGATTATTTTGTCTGATCATGTTACAATTACATTCACGTTTTAGCAATAGATAAATTTATTATATGATTACTAACCAATAAACAACATCCATGTTTAATATGTATTTGTGTACGAGCAAATATCACGAGTATTCTTCGAGTATGAAAGAAGGATTGCACCTTTTAAAGGGTGCAGGACTGAACCCCTAAAGGTGCTGCTATTCTATCGGTTTGCACCCCTAAAGGAGCAGGATTGAACGGTTAAGGGTACTAACATGTCTCCTAAAAGGTGCAATCTGGTACCCTCCTTAAAGGGTGCAGGATTTAACCCCTAAAGGTGCTGCTATTGTTGCATCGGTTTGCATCCCTAAAGGTGCAGGATTGAACCATAAAGGGTACTAACATGTCCCCTAAAAGGTTCAATCTGGCACCCTTTTAAAGGGTGCAGGATTGCACCTTTAAAAAGGGTGCAGGATTTAACCCCTAAAGGTGCTGCTATTGTTGCATCGGTTTGAACCCCTAAAGGTGCATAGCTGCACCATTTTTTTTTAGTGTGTAGGGTTATTGTGTTTGGGGATATTACCCCCGGGAAAGTCACAACCAGGGCCAACTGTAGGCACCGGGTTTGTATAAAATCAAAACATCAAATAAATGATTTGCTTGTACTAGGCCCTACGCAGTTGTATGAAAGCTTTCGACAGACTGCCATCTGGATGTCTAAACAACAAAGTATGGGTGTTTGAACTGAATTGCTATAATCGAGAACTTTGATAAGATTTATTTCAGCCACGAATCTCTACAGAGGCATAATTATTGACGATGTTGTTTATACACGATAATGTGCTTTTTATTCACTTAGACTACATTAGCTGATCAGCATGGGACTATACTGTTTAGTGAAATATGTTTCATAGTTGTATGTAGAAATTGCTTTCAGTTGTCACAGATAAAATAGATCTCTGGTTTTAGGTGACGACCATGGTTAGAATTGTGTAGAAAAACATAATCAAGTTTATATAGGCGTAATATGATTTTGTATGTTTAATGCCTATTGATGCCGTAAGTGTTATTCCTAATTATGTAAGGTAAGTTCGAGTCGACATAGCTTCCTCATCAAGGAACATATCAATAAATCAATGATTACTGATATTTCGTTATCACCTCCATTACTGTTCAACAGTTATAGTAGAAAAATTGTATAGAAGATTTTCTTTTCTTTGCAGCTAAATTTAAGAGTAATTTATGTCGATTATGTTTAATGAAATGAAAGTGTCCACGTATCTCTATGCCTTATGATGCTTAGATATTATTATAAAACCAAATAATTTACCTAAATTCTTAGTAGCTCCTGTTACTATAATTATCTCTACTACTCTGTCTTAGAGCATTGTTTATATTTAAACCTGATGATTATATTCATGATAAGGTTATGAAATTGTTGTGTAGAATAACTTTGAGCCTTTGGAAATAAAATGTAAGGTAATTGCACTTTTGTTTTTAATTCTGTTCTGCTGTGTTTCCAAGACCCCAACTGAACAGAACACAGATAACAATAATACGAACAGGATTTGTTTTCCTTCTGCAATTATATTCACCAGCAATGGTACATGGTATCTTAACATATATCACATTTTTAGAGAAAGATGGGGGGGGGGGTAGAAGAAGAAAAAACGATGATTAACTAAATACAAATAGTGCGGATGGGGAAATAAAATTGCTAAATTTTTAATTCTGATTATATTTAATCGAATATTAAGAGAGAAAGAGACGGAGAGGGGAGGGGGGAGAGTATAGAAAATAAGAAATCGAGAGGGGGGATGGAAAGTGAAACTGAAAGAGAGAGAGAGAGAGAGAGCGACAGATAGCGGGAGAGAGAGAGAAAAAAAAGAAGAGAGAGAAAAGAGAGAGAGAGAGAGGGGGGGGGGGGGTGACGCTATAGACTATGCCCCCTTTATCGTATCAAGACAATTACCTCCCTCAAAACGAAGAAGGTACTATACACTCCTTTATATTAACGCCCCACCCGCCCCTCCCCCATGGTAACCGCTTGCCATCCAGGTTACATGACTATATGCACTCCCTCTTCTCATCACCCTCAAACAGTCCTACCCTCTGTTCATATTTATAAAATCTCTTCAAATCAAGTAGGTAATATACCATCCTTTATGTCACATTAACCCCCCTTCCACAAGCCCCTAAACATCCAGGCTACATCAGTATGCCCACCCGAATCTCATCAAATTCAAACAATCCTGCCCACTGTTCATAATTAATACAAACCTCAAAGCGAAGTAGGTAATTTATACTCCTTTATATCCCCTTAAACCCCCCTCCTCCACAAGCCCCTAACCATCCAGGTTACATGACTTTGCCCAACCTCCCCTTCTCATCACCCTCAAACAATCCTGACCACTGTTCATAATTAATAAAACCCCTTTGAACGAAGTACGTAATGTATACACTCCTTTATATCCCATAACGACTAAATGCATTTCATAGATTTTTAAATATTTAAAAAAAAAAAAATTCTCAGACCTGCTAAACTCCAACCTAAAAAATGCTCCAGATTTCATTCATCTGTCAATCATTAGTGAGCTAACAAGAGACATTGGTTTGTAACCTCACCAGAGCTGACCACCTGTTTACACTAGACCATACAATACCAACATATATAGGAGTTGCTATATGTCAGACGTGCTGTATCATCAAGAAAAGAAAGGTAATATGGAGGCATTGTATGAAAGAAAGCATTTCCTTTGTGAGCATGTGCTGAGCTGGGGGAAGTTACATTCCACTGTCTCTTGTTCGCTCGCTAATGATTGACAGAATGTCACAAGATGAATGAATCTGGAGCATTTTTTTTTAGGGTGGAGCTTAGCAGGTCTGAGAAAATTATTTTAAGAAATATTCAAAAATCTATGAAATATATTTATATGTTTGAATAGCAAAATATGAGGTGCATGCAGCCCTGCACATCAACAGGAATCGACTTATATTTTGATGTAGATGTCACCCGACCATTAAGGGTGGATCCCGTCTATGCCCCTGTCTGCATTACCATGGTAATGTCTAGTTGTCGTGGTAAAACAAAAGATTGCAGATGATGACCACGTACACAAATCATCCTCCAAATGTGTCTTAATCTAGTAACAGCAATCTCAATTTCGTTTTTTTTAATTGATTTATTTAATTGGAAAACATATGAAATAAGATCCTTTGTGTAAACAGCCAATAGAGATATGTTCAAGTACCTTTTCCGGATCAACATTAAAAAAATGAATAGTTCCTATTGAACATTATGGATGTTTTGTTATGAAGACAGTAGTGAGATATACCGTTCATAGTTTGTCAAGATGATAATATCAATTTGGTCTTTATTAGGGGAAACTACATTTAATAGTAGGGCCTGTAATTAATGCTCTCCGATCCTACGGCCACTGAAAATGCTTGTACCCACGGCATTGCCAGGTATCCATTTCGTAAAGCTGGGACTAGGGGGACAAAATATAGGCAAAACCTTTTTCCAAGAATGTAAGGACCTAGCAAGGCTTGAACCTGGGATCTTTCGTATGAGAGCCAAGAGGCTCCACCAATGTACTACTGTGCTCCCACTTACTCTAATGAATAATGTAATGGGGGGGGGGGGTGGGGGCGTACAAAACAAGAAAGAAGTGGGCTGGTAGGGAAAGGTAGAGATAGACGAGTGAATTAGATAATTATATTGTTGTCAGATGCTGCTTGTAAGTGTCGGCTTGCATGGTGATGTAGATATACAGTAGGCTTGCGGGTGCACCATGTAAGAGAGAGGGAGGATTGAGGAGTCCTGAAAGGGACTCTCGGTAATCTTTCTTGAGGGTTTGTAGTCCTGAAAAGGACTGTTCGGTATAGTTTTGAAAAAGACTGTTGGTTATCTTTCTAAGCTTATAGTTCTAAGGAGAACTATAGCGCTTGGAGAGGATGAGTGCACCCGCAAGTCTACTGTATATATTGTTGTTGTTGTTTGCTTGCTTGATTGTTTTGTTACCTATTATGTGATTAGACGAATACCTTGTTCAAACATATACACATTTCTCCACTCACGTTAGTTAGCAGTTATTTAAAAAAACAAGATTTTTTTATACAAAAAGTGTGATTGTGGATGTAGATGGTCTGCATGAGCAACGGACTCCTAACAATATTAACTGCTTGCTTTTCTCATTTTATTACTTGCTATGTTAGTTTATGAATTAATTGTTTTCCGATGTCACCTATTTCCGCGATTAAACCTGTGTATATATATAATATAAAAAAGACAATAGCAAAGTGGTCTCGAATGAGTTAGATGGCACTTATATGATTTGTGTAAATATTGTTTATAAAGATGTCAAGGAGTCTCTACGTATTTTTGTTTTATTATTACTGACTGAAAAAAAAGTCTTACGCCCTTGATTAATAATCTATTGATAAATCCAATACAACATCTACCGCTAAAATTAAAAATCTGACACGAACTTAGTTTTGAAAAAATATAATTTCCAGATTCTATATAATGAGCAAAAATTTGTTTAATACCAGTTGTAAGTTTTTAAATATCAAAGTGTGTCAAATTTTTCTTGCCACAATCACCACTTTCGAAACCTCAAGAACAAATAGGAATTAATATCTACCACAGTATAAATTTCCAGCCTCTTAAATATTCTTGAGTTTCAAGCTTATTGGACGAGTCGAATGAAAAAACAAAGGAAAACAAAATCGTTAAAATTTACTTGATACTGCCGCCCGGAGTACAATTATTTTGGAAAGAACTTAGGGTACTTACAATAATTACTACTCGGAGTATTAATATCAAATGAATCCTAATTATTTCCTGGTCTAACTTCAAGTATGAACCTGTTTTCCTGACTGAAAACTATAGAAAAATCATCATCGTAACGGAAAGATATGCATTGAACATGTAAAGTGAAGTGAGTAATTAATACAAAAACCGCTTTTCAAAGTACATGTACTTATTAGAGGCGGGTGCCAAGAAGAATTGTTATATATTTGATCCCTGAATAGAGGTGAACTTAAGTACATTAAGACTTCATAAAAATAACTTTTCCCTGACCCATTTTGAAGTGATATTCATTTTTTTAATCAGCATTTGTTTCCAGTTTCATTGCATATTTAAAGATAAACTGAGTAGAAGCTGAAAATTGGGAGGAGAGGGGATAAAACGTACAAAGAAAATATATAGGACAAAGCTTATGGTAACTTTGAATTTTCAAAAGTTAAGATAGCATTTTATTTGGAGCTCCCGTCATTCATCGATTGCTTCTCTGTTCATTGTGTACTAAACTTCTCACAATCATTTCCCGACTTTTGTATTTAGAGGAGCAAGAAACATCCTACAACATATTTGTTATGTCATTCCCTGAAAATATATTTGCTCAATGTTGCAAATTAAGAATGAAAAAATCCGATATTTTTAGTAATGCATCGTATTTGTTTGTTTATTGAGATAAAAAATACAATCATCGAACATGCCTCTAAGAGCTAACATTGCTCAATTTACAGAGTAAAAGGTACATGGCATGAAAGTACATTGATAACACATTTCAAGATATTGAAAACTGAACATGTTTTGTGTATACATTAACATGCGATATACAAGTTTCATTGTTAATATAAAATTGCCATTTGTTTTGAGTAAAACAGAGATTTTAGTGATTTGAGTACAAAACGAAAGAAGACACGAAAGAATGACTTTTCGATGATGATCCTGCACGATGTATCTTCCCATGATGAAATGATATGACATAAAACATAACAAAATAGAGACAAAATGTAGTACCAAATAATGCCTATTAATCACACATAATATAAATTTGTAACCAATGTGAAATATACATGATTTTTCTTTTATTTTTCGATCGAAATGTTTGACCTACCATAAAGTAGTATCATCATAAAAAGTAAGTGTTGTATGAATGTGATTTACGTTGATTCATCCCCTTGCTCTATTTGGTTCTAATAAATGTGAATAATTTTGACATAATCACCCAGGATTATATACTATCGTTTCTACATAAATCAATTATATTCTGCATTTCACAAATAAAAAAGAGAATTATTAAAAGAAAGAGAAAAAAAAAATTAAAAAATAAAAAAAGAAGAAGAAAGAAAGAAGAAGAAAGAAAGAAAGAAGACAGCAACAACAAAAAAGACAGAAAGAAATATACATAATAAGGAAAAACATATTTGTAAAAGTCTGGTTTCTTTCGTGCAGAAAATGATACATGTCTGTACTTGAAAAGTTACTATTGCTTCCGACGTACTCCTGATAGTGTCACAGTTTGAAATTCAGATAGCTACGTGCACACACGTGCATCGTCATGCATTCAAACGATTGGTATGAATGTTGGAATATATAGGAGTCATGTACTGCTTTGAAATCATGAATTGTAATGTATTGTATTTCATCATTGATAAATATTAATATTCTTTTCTTAAAACATATAAAAGGTTACACATAATATACCAAATAGCTTAAAAACAGGCATTTCAAAGCAAAGTTTATCACAAATCTAATTAAATCATGAAAACCTCAACGAATGGCACGTATTTTGAACATCATGTGTAGCATCCACAATAAATTCGTATAACATCATTCCTTACATTCATTAGACATGCATCGTGATATAAATGTATAGATAGTCCATTATGTTAGCAAAGACAGAGACATAGAGAGAGAGAGAGAGAGGTATGTGGGTATGTGTGTGTGTGAGTGAGATGAGAGAGGAAGAGGGAGAGAGAGGGGGAAATAGACGGAGAGAGAGAGAAAAGGGGGAGAGAGAAAAGGGGGAGAGGGAGAGATGAGAGGGAGGGAGAGAGGGAGAGAGAGAGAGAGAGAGAGAGAAAGGAGGGGGGGGGGAGAGAAAGATTATTATGAAATTGGAACTTGTAGTTTGTAAATGAATATCATTTGTATTATGCTTTATGGTGGAAACGTTTTGTTGCTCTCTTATAGTCTTTCTCGACAGAAACAATCTCCGACGTTTACAAAGACAAAGTACGTTGTTACTGCATTGATTATTAGACATCTTAAAGGTCACATGAAGAGAAAATGGCGGCCTATTTAAAAACGGCCAAAAAACGAAAGACGGCAAAGTTATGGAATCTGTTACTTATGATTTATGAGCGTTCCAGTGATAACTGAGAGGGGTAATCAAACTAAAGATAATACTAGCAATACAGAATCCTTATTTAGTACAAAACCTTTAATAAGATGGTTCTAAAATCCAATTAATTATGTAATCTATTTCGTGTACCACTGGACGATGTTTATGATGATAGATAGGAGCATGACGATTGTAATGACTATTATGATACCCAGGATCTGACCACCAGTCAAGTCGGAAAACGTCGAAGCCATCGGCAATCCTTTAATAAAAAATATAAATAAGTTTGTTAATATACAAGTCTTTGAACGTTTTACAAAAGTTTACAATATTAATGATGTCTGTATTTCTAAGTTTGTTGATGATGATGATGATGATGATTATCATCATCATGATAATAATGTTGATAATAACGATAACAGTATTATTATTACATGTAATAGTAGTAGTAGTAGTAGTAGTAGTAGTAGCAGCAGTAGTAGTATAACTGTATTAGTAGGATGTTAGGTAGTATATTAATGAACTAATTAATTGATAACTTAAAGTAAGAACAATGAGGACACATATTCGTAATTATAAAAACTTTGACAAGCCTTCTTTCAAGGATCTTGTTGGCTCAATAGCGTAGTCGGACTTTTCGAATGATACAACTTTGTTTATACGTATCGGGCTATATAGTTGAAATGACAAAACAAAATAATTGTTACATGATACCTAGGATTATCAAGGAAACCTTTAACAAAAATGTTAAGAACATTTACAATAAATCTTAAGAAAGGACGGATTTAGGAATCTGAGAGACTTGAAGTACTTATCTATAAATCGTACTTAATAACCGAGGGTATTGTGAAATCATTTCCTCTTAATTTCAGTCGTACAGTTTACAATATCACTTAACAAAAATGAAGTAAACATACTAATCGACCACTCCCTTCAGAAAAAGTTTGATCTAAAAAAATGGACGATGATTTCTTTGTTCATCCAATGCAATTCAATTTTAAAGAGTATTTTTTGAAGCGCCTTTTCGTTCCAGTTATAAAGCGCATCACAACCCCCCGATAATTATATGAAGTAAAGAGTAGGCCTACCGAAGTGCTAAAATGTCATATTTGCTCTGCGTCCAGGTAACTGGTTCTAAACAACAGAGCCTGCGCATGAGGTTCACCTTTATTATGGAAAATTAACCAATGATTAAATAATACAAGAGACCTGGTTAATTGATCGAATAAAACATTAAACGATCTATATTTTGTACAATCATTTATTGCACGATCGCATAGATTTTCAAGAAATCAAGCTAGGACAATTTCAATAGCCATGCATCAATTCCGAGATATGCAAATATGAAAATGATATGATACATTTTGCCAAAAACAATTCCTTTACAGCTAGGCAGTACGATCAGTTTATTTGAAATTGCCCTTGCCGATAATTTATTTCTTGAAAAACTTTGCGATCGTGTTTGAGGGAGTAAGGAAAGAAAAAGAGATGACGACATACCGTCCATAAATTCCGTAATCTCATCCAAGAAATCTCCAGCTGATAGGTGAAAAGGAAGAAGACGTAAAAGGCTTTATTTGAATGTTTCTAAAGAGATATATGGCGCAATATGAATACTATTAAAGGGACTTTGTAACAATGTACACATGAGAGAAAATGGTGCTATGGTAGTGAATTTAATGCTAGATGTACAATTAAAGATTATCTGAAATTTTGAGTGAAAACAGACCATTATTAACGATACAAATTGGGAAAAACTGATGTAATCGATACATTAATTCTCCCAACTATATTATTACGATTTAATTACATTTTAGGTGCATGTAAATCGTCACAAAGTATTGGCTCTACATACCATTCCAGACATTTAAGTGTTGACAGATCTTTTTTAAAGCCTGTCTTTTGTCTTATTTTGATGGAAAAACGGTTGGGAGAATTTACTGTTAGTCACTGTTAGAGGGTGTTGCACAGTGACGCCTTCTTAGAAAACCGTTAATATCTTTGCGGTTTGAGAATTTTTTCAGGATTTTTTGCATGTTAGAAGGTTAGTACAGTAGAAGGAAGGTAACATTTTATACACAAATTATGAAATTTTGTAATCAATCTTCAACAATGTTACCGAGTCACTTTAATATTCATCACAGAGATATGGGGAAATGTGATTAGGTTTAGCGGTAATATCCGTGGTACAGTCAGCACCCTGTCTTCACCTACAAACTGACCCAGCGGACCCCGGTTCGAGACTGAGTCACGTCTTTCGGAGGACGAAGTTATAGTTCGGTCCCCAGAAGTAAATAATAATATCTAATTAATTCACGTCTGTAAAAACCCAAGTTACACACATACACAACGCACACGCTCACACATGCACACGCACACACACACACGCACACAGGCACACACGCATCACACGCATCACCATCATCATCACTATGAAAAGGAAATAATAAATGAATGAATATATAATGAAGTATTACATATATGCATTAATAGATAAATAACAAGAATAACGGTAGGGAGATATATCATTTTAAGCTGACATTAACTCACCAGGTTCAAAGGTTATCGCATCCGTAGCGTTTCCAAACACATTTCCCGCCATACACGTAAATTCCACAACCACATTGGGTAAGGGGACGCTGACATTATTCTCCCCTTGTGTAGATTCATGTATGAGGACGCCATTGGCAAAGATGTAATAGTTCGTGATGGCCGGACTCGGTTGACCTTTAGAGGCATCGAGGTCACATGACACGGTTAGGCTTGAGTCCGCGACGATGAAGTTCGTCATGATGTTATCAGGGGAAGGGGGTTCTGAATACAACAATAAAAGAGGCATAATCACAGGGGTCAATGACATTTGACCTCTAATAAAAAATTCTCCCCAACCCCCATCCCTCCTTCCTCTTTTTTTGGTAGTTGTCCATACCCATACCTACCCAAATCAGTTTAAATTAGCTTCTTTTAAATTATTTCACAGATTGGCTCAATATATGGCTAATTTAGGGTTACTAAATATTCACTGTTTTACTTTTGGTCCGTAACAAGTTCGCAAAGACCATAAAAATCAACTTAGGACAATTTCAATAGCATTTTCATATTCTCTTGAAATTGTCACACATTAGGCCTAACATAATCCTGACATGTATGTTTGAAAAGATGATATGGGATTCAGTAAATCAATGATTAATTATTAATTTAAAAAAAACAGCAATACAATAGGGTATTGATATAGCCATTTGAGTTCTTGAGAGTCTTTGCGATCGTAATCGGTATGAACCACCATTGTTTTAAATTTTTGTAACAACAAAGACGACGATGACAAAAACATCACATACAAAACATTTTACAAGGCCTACTAATTGAAGAAAAAAATATATAGCTTAGTTATGTCATGTCTATACCGAGTATTTCTTCGAATAAAAATGAATTTAAAATCTCATAAGCCTCAATAATTAATTATCCGAATTGATGTTTTTATCATATCATTGCATAATCAGTGCAAAATCAGTGGGCGGATCGGTGAATAAGACTGAGGATTAGCAAAATTGCAGAAATTAGAAATACTGCAATTAATAAAATTCTGCCGAAGGTTAGATTCATTTCCTACCAAAACCCTTCTTCAAATGATAATAGCCTACCCGTCAATGCCGTTCGAAAAATAATTCAAAAATGATAACTAAAAGTTACATTTAACTAACCATGGAAATCCAGTTGGATTGACTTCTGCCAGTTGAATTCAGAAACCCCATGGCCGTTGACTCGGCATGTCAACATCTGGTTGTAGTTCTCCTTGTTTGCAGGGAAGGTGAACACGCTTCTTTTGTCCCACAGGGTGTGATGGGAAACATCGGGGTCCGTTTCCACTATGCCTAAAGTCTGGGTGATATTTCCTAAGGTCCAGGTAACGTTCTCCTCTGGTCTAGCGCCGAGAGCCTCGCATGCTGCTTGGTACACAATTGTATTGTTGATCGTCGTAGTATTCACCGTCAGCGACACATTTGATTTCACTGTGGTAGATTTAAAAGATCCACAGCAGACAGAACCGAGAGATTAATCAAAAAGTAAATTACCGAGGTGCCATATAAATAGTGATAATGATGATTATGATGGTGATTTATTTTTTTATTTATTTATTTATCTATTTATTAGTCTTTTTTTAGTAGGGTGGCTCCATCAGTAGTTAAATACTGTGATAACATTTCTGATACTAACGTATCCCCTAGACCAGGACACCTCCAGATTTTCTTCATACCTTGAACAACAAGATCAATCTTGACACTGATGAGCCCTAAACACTACAGCCTCCTTACCTCCTACATTAGTAGCAATGGTAGGGATTCGAACCCCGAACCATACTATTTATTAGCCTTTTTTCAGTAGGGTGGCTCCATCAGTAGTTAAATACTGTGATAACATTTCTGATACTACCGTATCCACTAGACCACGACACCCCCATATTTGTTTCCTTACCTTCCACCTTGAGATCAATCGTGTCGCTATCGAGACCCAACGCACTACAGCTGTAGGATCCATCATCTTCAAATGCTGCTTCCTGTATAGTCAGGTTGGAGGAAACGGCATCGGAGGACACTTTGAAGTTGCTGTGTTTGGCTTCCCGACTGTAAAGTTGGGCACCGAGGAATATGATCGTAGCTCCGTCGCTCCACAAGATGGTGGGTGAGTTTAAACCCGATGTGGTGCAGATGAAGACCGCATCATCGCCTCGTTGGACCCCAGATGGCCCAATAAGGTTCACAGATTGACCGGTGGTGATTCCCACCATCTGTGGCAATGGAAATCGGTCATAAAATACTAAAACGCGGCTCTTCATTTTTTTGAGGGGGTAAGGGCTTTTGGGGTCATCTGGGCTTCGGGGTTCTTGCATTTATTTATTTATTTATTTCTAATCTTTTGTCAGGGTAGCCCATCCACCAATAAGTAGTGGTCTTCCATGGGGCCCTGAATAAACAACATGAACATAATTTTAACGTTTATACAGAACAGTTAAAATAAAATTCCATAATACTTTTATATAGATATGACACAGCAATAATAGACGTGGCAAAAATGACACTCGTTTGCCAAATAAACACATATCATTAACTTTCTTTATGCGCCCTGCATAAATCGTTTACAATCAAGACTGTTTTATTTATTTTTTTTTCGGAGGGGGGGGGGGGAGGGGGGTTAATAAATTAAGAAGAAATCTAAACTAGAACCCTACTGACGACTCTTGCGTCAATTTTCCACACCAAACGTATTCTTACCTTCCGACACTAGACATACAATGAACTAACCATATTTCTTAAATCTTTTATAACAAATAAATAAGCCCAATGGTATACCTTTGATGATATAAAGTCCGGGGCACTACAATCGCCACGGGAGCAAATGTCTGATTATGTGAACAAAATATTGGACACTTCAAAGTACTCACATCCTCAAGGCAATGTGCTAATGGAGTTGGAAAGGTGTACACTTTGCCTGAATATGTTTGATGAGCGCATTGTTGTTATCATTCTCACTCGTATTATCATTACTACTATTATATTATTCGTGCTATTAACAACATTTGCCTGTCTTCAACCGTTACAATATATTGTTGATAATAACAACGATATGAATAGGTTTAAATTAAATATATTGTTGCTAACAACAATGATTTGAATAGACTTAAAATAGACATTACGTTGAAAATAGTTATGATATTAAAAGACATAAATACAATTTTGGTGGCGCTTGATACAACAGTTATTTAGCTATTTACATGTCGCGGATTCATCGTAAGAGTAAGATCAAGATAAAACTACGAATAGTCTACGACTTACCACGGTTAGCGCTATCAACCATCTACAGGTTTCTACTATCGGTCGCGGATTCATCGTAGGAGTAAGATCAAGATAAAACTACGAAAAGTCTACGACTTACCACGGTTAGCGCTATCAACCATCTGCTTGTTTCTATTATCGGTCCCGGCTTCATCGTAGGAGTAAGATCAAGAATAAACTACGAACAGTCTACGACTTACCACGGTTAACGCTATCAACCATCTGCTGGTTTCTATTATCGGTTTCTATTATTGGTCGCGGATTCATCGTAGGAGTAAGATCAAGATAAAACTACGAACAGTCTACGACTTACCACGGTTAGCGCTATCAACCATCTGCTTGTTTCTATTATCGGTCGCGGATTCATCGTCAAGCTGTTGACATGTAGGATTCCTACAAGAAAAATAGAAAATGGAATCATTATTTTACGCTTTTGGGGAAAGTGATAAAAGTCCGGATATGTCACCGTAAACTAGTAAATGATAATAGTTATTATAGCACATTTCTAATATTCATGTTCAAAAGCTCTTTACAGGAAATATTGTTGTTAACAGAAGAGGTGAGTTTTTAGATAATTTATGAAGGTATTGGCAGACTGTTGGTTACAAAAAGATATGGGTAGGTTATTCCACAGTTTGGGAGCAGCAGTTGTGAAGGCTCCGTCACCAAGTGTAGGTAGCATCTTGGGAGATGGATGGTTCAGCATGATGCCTTGAGAGGAGCGAAGGGAGTAGCGGGATGGCTGTCTGCTAGTTATGAGTTCAGATATATAGGTAGGGAGGATTGAGACCGTGGACGCAAATAAAGGGTAAACATGACGACAAAGAGAATCAAACAGAAATAGAATAAAGTAGAATAAATAAAATCGATTTATGAATCTTACCAGAAATATAAGTCAACAGTGATTGGCTTCGACAAGGTCAGGAGCTCTAGTGGTTCGTTGCAAATTGATGCGGCCGGATCAGAACAAAGAATGTTCTCTTAGAATCTTCAGCAAAATGTTCTACATTTTAAGACAGATTTAACACAGAGGGCGGTAATGAGTTTTTGAATAATATCTATGATATGCATTACTGTTGATCTGAATAACGAACTATCTGTTGTACATGCCACCAACACAAATGCAACAAAGAGGGCAGTACATAACTTAGGTATAGCCATTGGGGAGAGGCTGGTGTTATGAGAGGTGGGGGGGGGGGGGGGGAGCAAACCAGTTGTTGGATGAAACGTAAATAAAACTAGGTCATAGGGGTCATATGGTCATGAGGGAAAGGTGTGGTTCCAATGGGTCCAATGGGTCCAATGGTCCAATGATTGGAGAACAAATTCTACGCCCCCCTTTTTCTTGATTCCCCCTGCCATGGAACAGACAAGAACCCCCTCTTTTTTTTTTCTTTTTTTTCTTACAAATGGAGTTGCAAGAACTTTTTTTTGCCATAAAGTCTGTATGGTTCATTTAAAAAATGAAAAATAAACTTGAGAATTACTTTTATTAAACGGCACCCTGAAAATGTTACCTGCTAAAAGGTGTATTATTTCAAAATAGCAAACACCTATATTCGAAGTCGAAAATTAAATTAGATTATATACCTCACTTAAGAAATCCAGCCATCTGATTGGTCGAATTGCATTCATAAACTTCAACTGTTCCTGTAAAATTCTCGGTAACCATGCTTAAAACATTTCAATATTTTTAATAACCATGGTTATTAAAAATAGTTGGTCAGCCTCCATGGTTACCCCATAGGTTTACATGTTAAAAAATGGTTTGAGCGATGGAGGATACCGTATGTGTGCGAAGGATTGGTCGGTAATTTCAATACAATTGAATCTCGATCGATCTTACCGACAATTTTATCTTGCATTGTTGACATGAAGACGAAAATAAACTTCCAAAAACAAAAAAACAACATCTGCCGATAGATCTTGATCTTAGTTCGTGCCAATATGCATTGCAAAAGTAAAAGAAGGGTCCGTTTCATGGAGCTTTTGCGAAGCATCCCTCACGCGGAGCCGTTTTCAAACCATTTTAATGTATATATTGGAAAAAACTGCCAAGCATGTTAACGGCGCGCGTGGCCGAGTGGTCTAAGCGTTGGTTTTCGATACATCTCTTGTTGTACGCAAGAGTTCGAATCCCGTCTTCGACAAAAATGAAAATTATTTTTTATTTTTTATTTTTTAGTCTATTTTTTTCGGCATATAAAAGTATTAATGACTGCTTTAATATTCGAGAAATAGTTGTTTTCATACGCTCTCGGGAAGGTTACAATTGGGCTATTCCCCTCGGCAAGCCTCGGGGAATAGCACAATTCTAACCTTCCCTTGAGCGTAATAAAACAACTATTTCTCTCAAAGCAGTCATTAATACTATAATATAATTAAAGCATTCTATGTTAATACGCAATGTAAGCTTCCCATCGCTCATCTCCCTCTCTCTCTCTCTCTCCCTCTCTCGTTCGCTGTTTCTCCCTCGCTCCGTCTGTCTCTCTCCCTCCGTTTTTATATTATTTTTCTCCACTTTACGTTTCTGCTTTCAATGTTTTGTTTCCGCCTTTACTCGTGTTTTCTGCTTTGTAGTATAGTGTAATAGCCTGTAGGGGAGGCGGGGTCTTATGAAATACAAGCTTTTTTTCCCCCTTCTTTTTTTATCAAGCTCCCACATGATTACAGTATGTAACTACGGTTATGCAAATATATGCCCCAAAACTCTGTATTATTATCTCATTATTAACTTTTATTAATTTTGTGGCGCATTTTTGTTGTGTTATCCATAAGAATGTTGATTACTTTGATAACACTCTAACTGAAACTGTAAATGAGACATTTGCATTCATCACATTTATGTTTACTCTATATTTGCAATATCTACGTTTGTCATCGGCAGTATCTCTTCGATTGTATCAATATTACATACCTTTGAAGGGATCGTTTAACAATGTTAAATCTGAGATACACGGCCCTACGTGTTATCAATGTCTGTGATATGGTGTAATATTTGAGCCCTGAAAAAATTGCGCTTCAAAATGATCAAGAAATGCCTCAAAAAAGTAAAAATCTTTGAGTGACCGGTTATACCATACTCGTTTTCCCCAATAGACTGTAGTGTTATGAAAACCGTTTGGCAAACGGTTTTCAAAATTTGTAATTTCAATCATAGATATCTTGATAATCAGACAGGCGATTGGCTTGTAAAAGTCATGGGGTTCCTGACTGACCTAAAGGTTTATAATTATCATTGCAGCATGAGCTAAATCCAGAATTTTGTTTCAGAATCTGAGACAAAGTTAACGGATCCCTTTAAGTAATTGTTAAAAAATTAGACTTTTAATAGGCCTAGTCAGTTATATGATACCATGATCTTTTGTCAAATTTTTCTCAGTTTGCTTCGAATCATCAGTGTCAAAGGTTAATTAACAGTTATCGTTTACAGAATATTAGCAATTCACATTAGCAAATAGTGAAAAGGATCAATATCAAATATATTGAAAATCATATCGACGGTTCTTAAAGCTCATCTGTACTAGTTTGGCTAGGAGGTATTATACCACCTAGGAAGGTCACTGACAGGAGGCTATCTCATCAACACAGCTCTCAAATAACATAAGAAAAAGAGGATCATGGGGGACCAATGGTCACCGATTAGGCATTGTTTTCTATATAGAAGGAGCAAGTAGCTACAAGTAATAGAGTGGGCCTTAAGCAAATGTTTATAGACTTATAAACGACAGAAATGCGATTCCCTTTTAACCATTCCCATAGTACGCCTATGTACATGGAGGTTTGCACTGTAAATAAAAGGTAGAGAGATTATATTAAACATATTGAAAGAAGTTAAGTGTTTAAACACCTTGCATATGTAACACATTAGATCTATTTGTTGTAACAAGAAATGTTTAAAAAATATAACATAGACATTTTTTGCCTAATTAGAGAACTTTTCTTTTTCAAATTACAGTCTTACAAATCATTAGAGCATTATTCATACACAAATAACACAATAGGTAACTACAACATCAAATCAAACTTACACGTATCTTTATAAATTTCAAATGAACTTCCATAATTCTTTAAGATAGTCATCTTTTCGATTCTTTTATATACTTTCAAAGTTTTATCTTTCAAACACATTTTTTCAATGCAGAATCTCTTTTTTTTAATAATCTTTCTCCAGTTTTGTTGCGTTGTAAAATAACTTATTGTACATTCCCGAATGTTTTGGTCTGGAATAAATTAGACTGGCAATTGCTTCCTATTTTAGTAAGTGCTAAGATATATATTATAACATGTTGCATACGTAACACAGTAGATCCATTGGGTGGTATTCCGATAGGGCGTACTAAGTTAAGCCTGGCTTAACTTAGTTCACACTTTTATGGAATGCCTGTTGTTAACTTAATACCCTGTACAGATTATTTTAATCCTGCAATTAAAAGTGTCCCCAAAATTTAATTTTGCAATGAAATGGGAAGAAAAAGATAATATGAGTACGAACTGAATTTTAACAAAGTCTTTGGTAGATTATCTTTGTCATGAATATTGAAGGAGAAGTGTGAACTAAAATTCTTGTTAAGTCAGGACTTAGTCCCGGCTGAAATTATGAGAATTCCACCCATTCTGTATAAAGAGAATGCAATTGTTTTTTAAAATCCAAAATTATTGACCATGCATAAATCAATAAGATATCAAGGTCCAGATCTATGGAATGCACCCCCATACTCAATAAAATCATGTAAAACCTTCAACTCATTTAAATTCAATACGAAGAAAGCAATTCTGTCAGAGTACATTGCTTGATCTTTTCCTAGTACTGTTTAAATACGGAATATTATTTTCAGATTTCTATGAACATCCATCACTTTATTTCATAACTCTTGTATACTAAAAGTTTTCTGTGTCAGACATATTTACATCAACATATTTTCTTTTTCATTCTCATCATCACCTTCATCATAATCATAATCACCACCATCATTTTCTAAAATTCTTTAAATCGTCCACCCCGCCCCCGGGCTATCACATCATTAAGCAATCGATTGTTGTAATAGCCCTTCTTCTTCTGCAGATTTATTAACGAATTATTCTTGATAGTGCGTTATCGGTTACATCTTGTTTTAATGTCAACATTTCTATTATGATCATATTGTGTATACGTTCCCCAAATTTGTTATATTTTGTATTATGTTGTATCGTTGAAATGTAATTTGATTCGTATGTTTTGCAGAAGAATATAAATTAGATTCAATTCGATTGTTCCAAAAAAAAGAGAAAAAAGTAAAAAAAAAAACAGGCGATTTCTTTTTTAAACCTGTGTGATACAATGCCGATTCATATACTGCTCTTGACATGGCTTTCTCTCTCTCTCTTTCTTTTATTTCTTTCTCTCTTTGCTTCTTTACTTTCTACCAATTTCCTTATGTCTTTCCCCTTCTTCTAGTCTTTTTGGTGATATTTTAATGCCTTTTATTAAAGTTATTTGATGTTTTTCCGCTGTTTATTTTCAATTATTACATTGTCGCTTTTTGTTTTGTGCTTTTTACTACTTTTAATGCGTATTATTCTTATATATTAGTTTTATACTGTTTGTACCTTTGCTTGTGAGCTTTGGTGATATTCATTATTTATATTTCCGTGTACTACATTTTTATTCTGTTTAGGACCATGATCTAAAACAGATTTTGTATCTACAATGTATATCTGATTCTTGTTATCCTGAATAAATATATTTCAATTAAAAACAAAAAAAAAATTCCATCACATGGAACTTGTTGGCAATTAAGCGACGCATTGCAGAGCGAATTTAAAAAGTAGATCCATACGGTGACATTTTACCATCTAAACAATATTGACATAACCTTAGCATAGTTATTGTGAACTAGACATTATAATCAACACAAACATATACGCACACACACCATATTATGTTCATGAAAATGTATGATGAAAAAAAAAGATGCAGAAACCAATAAATCAAATCAAATCAAATCAACACACTGTCTCCTCATCTTCATAGTGGCAGAGGAAGGGTGGTCCCTGTTTATCGACTTCAGATACACGCGGGCTTTCCCCCCATATAATTTCATGCTAGATGCATTTGAAAAAGCAACCGATGAACCATCTGATCTACTAATATTAGGGAACTTTAATATTGATTATAAAATGGACGAACCACTCCATGAAAACCAAATTAATCTCATAGAAACCTATTACTTCTAACACAAATGATAAATAAGCCAACTAGAGTAACTACTTCATCATCAACTTGTATAGACCATTTGTTAAGTTAAATTCCCCAGAAGCACATTAAATGTTATGTTGCAAAAATTTCCATGAGTGACCATTATATGATTGATACTTGTATTAACACTATCATGGAAAGGAAGCAACTAAAACTCGTCGTTTTTGCTATTATAAATCATTTAATAATAATAATTATTATTACAAATTTATATAGCGCAGCTTTTATACAAAGTATATTAATCATTATTGCTTCTATAATATCAGCTGAAGTATTTAAATTAACGAACGATTGTCCAATTGAAGTAACATGGAATGCTTGGAAAGATACATTTTTGAAAATAAATGACGAACATGCACCTATCAAAACAACTAGGGTAAACGACAGAATTTGTCCCTGGATGACTCCAGAAATTGGTACACCACAGATTTTCTTAAAAGAAAGTCCGTGTCTTCTCCTGAACAAGAAATTCGTACTGATTTTGATAAACAGTATAAAAAACTAAAAAAACATATTATCTGTGTCATACGAAAACAAACACAGGAATATTTCTGGGATGTACATAATAAACATAAGAATAATTCGAAGAAATTATGGGCAGAATTGAATGAGATTTCTGGAGTGTCAAAGTCTTAGGACCAGAGCTGTAATATTGAATGTAATGAAATCCACCTCGTTTATCAAACGAAATAGAAAAGTATTTCGACCACCATGGCCTTAATACAAGAAATGCAAACTCTCTTAATGTAGTATTGTCAAAATCCAACGTGACCTTATTCAAACAATTTGTAAGTATGCTGGAGCGGTTAATTGGAATAAGCTTCCTAATGATATCCAAAATGCCAATTCAGTAGACAGTTTTAAATACCAATATAAAAAATCTTCCTTTAATCGATACAATTTGTTCACTGCCGTTTCTCCTCACTACTACAACATTATATGCAATAACTAAAATGATTGCTAACACAATTACCTAGAAATTTCATATACCTACATCATGTCATAAATTTGATATTTATCTTTTATAATTATGCAATACAAACCATATTCACAATTCATTAGGCTTAATCTCGACATGAAATGTTTATTAACTTAATTGTTATAATTGTTATATATAAGTATAATGTAAAATGTCATAATGTAAATGTCATATTGTATTATTTTATCTTGTTTTCCTCCTCTTTTTGTTTTTCCTTGATCTTATTTTTCCGATTTGTGTTGTTTTCGATTTTTACCATTTATATAAAACTGCTATTTTGTTCAGTACTTGAATTTGTATTTTCCATCCTTATGCAGGACCATTCTGTAAAACAGCCTGCGAGCTGATCAATGTAATCCTGTTTAAAAAAGAAAAAAATAATACATAAATAACAAAATAACTAAATAAATATAGTGGCTCCCTGTTTGGAGTGGATTCCGCCCCACGAGTATCAATTTTAAATACGACACTAGACCTATACGTCCTTCTGGTTCTCGGTTCTCCGCCCCAAAAAAATATGTTAGTATTGTTGTTTTCTCCCCCCCCCCCCATATATATATATTTTTTTCTATTTCACTTTCTCCCATCTGATAGATTGTTGAAGTGTATGTACTTTGCTTATTTTACTTAATTTATTGTAATGTTTTTTCGCAACCTCCATGGAAAGCCCTGCATATAACCTTTGTAAATATAGTTACAATTTACTGTTACCTTTTTACATTGCGAAATAAATTGAATTGAATTAAATATAGACGTAAATGTATTAGTTCATCAATATCAACGCAGCATTAAACATGTCATATAGTGTCCTATAGACACTCAAAGATTCAAAGATAGCTATAAACACTGTAATTATGTTTGACACTTCTTTAAACTACCTTTTAAGCATCAAACAATCCCTGATGTGTAGTTGCTTCCTTTTTTGGTAAATAGTGCTGAAGCAGAATATATTTGTCATTCATCCTGTTTGTAATTTGTAAAAAAAGCTATTTCTTAGTTTGATTTTATTATTCTGAATGCACAAACCAAAATTCCTAACATTGATGCGACTAAATAAATGAAAATGATGGGGGTTATTGTCTGGCAAGATTCATGTTTGTTAACTTTCATGCCAACCTTTAGATTAATTTGTTACTTATGTCTGAATAATAGGCTTAACAAAAAATAAAGGAATAAATGAGATTTAAGTTTTTGCATTATACATTATGTTTCTCTCTCGATATGCAACATTGTATAATTAAATGATATTAATCACTAATAAAATAATTATGGAATGATTTACAGTAGGCTTACGGTTGCACCGTGTGAGAGGGGAAAGATTGGGGAGTCCTGAAAAGGACTGTTGGTATTATTTTTGTTTGTGGAATTAAAAAAGCTCATATAAGGGTAATACTTTTCCATTTTATTATCATGATTTCACTGTTCTGCTGGTCTAGCAATCTATTCAAACCAAATGTATTAGTATCATGGAAGTCACTATGTAGTAATGGTGCTGACTGTCCCTCTATAGTCTGCAAGCACAGACCCTAATTTGACACTTTATCAACAACTCATTGTCCCTTGAGAGAAGCCTAGCCCAGCTACATACTGGTTGTGTCAATGTCAGGAGCAGCTATATTACAAGGCCTATGGTAGTCTTATAGTGCAGACTCTCTTTTACGACTGACCAGGGTTTGTGCCTGCAAACTAGTCCCTCTAGTTGACAGTTGACTACTCTGACTAATTTACGTCGCCAAGGGCAGGCGCGTAGCCACGGGGGGGGGGGGGGGGGGGGGCACGTGCCCCCCTAAAAATTTCCAAGATCGGTTGAAATTGTTTAGACCCCTTTTTTGACCTCGATCGATTAAATGTATGTGCCCCCCCCCCCCCCCCAAACATCAAACTCTGGCTACGCGCCTGGCCAAGGTAGTTCGACCATCCTGCGACCCCGTCTTCTTGCATTTCTCCCTGATGAGATCGTTGCTGCGACGCTGCCCCGGCTTGAGCTCGGCGAAGTGGCAGTGCATCCATCGCACCCACTGCTCACGGACCTCCTTCTGTCGGACGCAGAACATGAGGAAGACGAAGAACCCCTGGAGGGAGTTTAAGATGAGGAAGAGGATGTTGACGACAAGACGGGCACCACCGATGGCGAGGAAACCGAACAACCATGTCAGACCGAGCAAGACAGAGATGGCGAAGGCGTTCTGGACCCGTCGCCGTATCTCACCGCTGTTGGTTTGGTTGGTCTTATGGGTAGCGATGGACTCGCGGCATGACAAGCTTTGTATAACGAGACCAAAGATGATGAAGTTGGCGGCAAGTAAGAGAGCAAAGATGAGTAAGACGCCGTAATACAGGGCTGGACCCGGTCTGACAAAGCAACTGTTAAGCGAAGAGATAAAATCACATCGTACTTAAGTCCGAGAAAAGAGAGACCATCTTACCAAGGTATTACTCGCTTTTAAAATATTGACGACTTATTATTGATAATAAAAAGAATTCATATATAATGAAAGTGATAGTGATTCCTCAACATGAAGCAGATAAATCACAATTTATCATTAATTTGAAATAACTACATGCTTAATGGGCCTACTCAGTTTCCATTAAAAGACGCAAAATGACGACCTTGTCGACATGGGTTTTCAGAAAACCAAAAGCAACTCATCAATAATTCTATATACAATGTAACTTCACGGGCCGACACAGTTTCCATGAATAATACAAAATGGCGACCTTCAACATACGTTCTCATAAATATTAGTATGCCTCTAAAACAAGATGGCGATTTATGAGAAAACTTAACGATTTAACTTACTAATTCCCGTCTCCCAAGTAGAGGGAGCTATCGACTGCTACAGTTACGATACACACGAGAAGAGGCAAACCTGTAAACAAAAATAAAATATCAGAAAGTCTTAGAAATGTCTAACACTCAATGACCAAATGTGTAAAAATCAATATAGGTAAAAGGGTCAAATTTTCTCAGGACGATTGACTTCCCGCTGCCTGAAGGTAACATTTTTGTCTGCAGTTCTCTAAATTGTGCGAGCTCTTAAAGGTGAAATTCAAAGAAAATCACAAATATGTCAACTAATGTATCACTATAAACTGGTAAGCTAACAGATGGCCATCGTACAAGTTTTAGGTCAACTACATATCGGGTGATTTATAAAAATACAAATACAACCACCTCCATAACAGCTGGGATATACGAGAGATTCGCCGGAAAAATAACGATTTTTTAATGACGTCACTATATGGACCAATACTGCCCAAGCAGACGACATCCCATAAAGAATGAACATAATTGCAAAGCTATTATTTGTCAAATTATAATGAGTTTAGTGTTTATAAATGTAATGGCATATCAAACCATTCAAAATGGGATATGACCCGATTCTGATAACTAAAATATTTTGCTTGTAAATACACAGGATAGGGGTTAATTAACAATCAAAGAAACCAGACTTTCAAATTGAAAAAACCTGAATCGTGATATTAAGGACGGCATTTCTTCCCTCTTGAAACGCCGAACATACCGCGGTGTGTTCAGCTGAATATACAATGGTGTCTTTTTTTGTTTACAAGCGACAGATTCCTTTATTTTTGTATCGCTGCATTTGTCATCAAAATAAAACCATGCGCGGATTTAGAGTGAGGCAATAGATAATACATTTAGCCTGACGGTAGTGAAGTAAGAGAAATAACTCAAGAGAAGATGAAAACACAGGCACTGAAAATGTGTGAGATGTCATGGGACATCGTCTGCTTGTGCAAATCATGTCCATACTGTGATCTCACACATCTCAGCAGCGTTCGGAGAGCTCTTCAGGTGCTATGCTGGGGCTGTATTTAAGCGTTTTGTAATTTATAATAATCATTACTTCGAATGTTTCCAAGCATTGAATTTCGATAACCTTGTCGAATCATAGTTTCAACTTTGCAATAATGAAAAAAAAAGTTAGTTTTACACTTTTAAAAATCAATGAATATCTACTTTAAAACGGTGACAATCTATAATTATTATAGATTGTCACAGTTTTAAAGTAGATATTCATTGATTTTTTAAATAGTGGCAAACTTGTTTTTTTCGTCAAATAGCTTAACACGCTTCCCGGATATGGTGAGGAGGCATTTGCCCAATGTGGTAAAATAAATCGAAGTACGTATGATACAATTGGACATAGGACTATGCTTCAGTGACTCTAATCGAATCCCTAACTTCAACCCTAAAACAAACACTTTAACCTAACCGTAACTTAAAACCCTAATTCAACTCTAACCCTAACCCGACATCCCTAATCAAATTAGAGCGTGTTCATTTTCGCTGGGGCAGTAACCTTTAAGTTTCACGTTCTTTAGCATTTGATAATAATACTTATAATTCTGTTTAAATAGGAAAGTTACATCAGCATTAATGCTTTTCTCCCAACAACTGCCATGTACCCATTAAAACACCTAGGTGGAGAGTGGCAATTGTGGATTAATGTCCTGCCAAAGGACCATAATGCTGGGATAGGACTTGAATCCCAAACCCTAGGATTCCGAGTCAAATAAACAACCCTCTATACCACGACACCTCCACATCATTTTCTTAGTAGACCAAGACACTCACCATAAGCAAAAAGCGCGGCCTTGAGCATAAAATGAGACACGGTGGCGTTTAAGACCTTGACAAAGAGGAGGTACATATTGATAGCTTCCACCAACATCCACGACATCGACGATAGCAGAAAGAAATGGATGAGAAAACCGACCACCACGCAACCCGCGGTCGGGTAACGGCGGTCGATACCCATGACGAACACGAGATAGAGCCCGAGGAGCGCAAAGCAAAGGTTGATCAGGATCCGCTGAGGTTGCTTCGAGCGTAGTTTCCTAATTGTATTGAAAAGGTTGATCAAATTTGATTGTCAATATTTATGTAAAGTTTGTAGAATGATATGGGCCAGAATGGTGGCAGCATGGTCACTTAAAAAAGAACATGTAACACGTACAGTTTGTCTTTCGGGGGTCCGTTCTGGATTGTAATGTCGAAAAGAAAAAAAATATAAAGCTCTCGAGATTATGAATAATTCCACAGAAATTTAACATACATTTCAGGGACCTGCTAACAGTATTTTGTTCAATTCCGAAAAGTTTCACATGCGAAAGATATAATTATCAAGCATTATAG